>SEYY01008295.1:45000-70000 GCA_009176605.1 Armadillidium nasatum | reverse complement strand
ACAATGCCCGTAAGATATAATTTTATTTAAAATAAATAAAAATTGTCTGACTCAACAGGCGGGGTGAAGTCAAGTATCGGGACAGAGTGCTAGTATCGGCAAATTTTATGGTATAGGTATATAAAAATTCTATAAGCATAGGTCTAGTTTAAAAAAATAAAAACGAACGATACCAAAATATTGTATAAAATTGATTATTTCAGTAGAAATTTATGACAAGTTTGT
The DNA here is from genome assembly GCA_009176605.1 of Armadillidium nasatum. Classification (NCBI taxonomy): domain Eukaryota; kingdom Metazoa; phylum Arthropoda; class Malacostraca; order Isopoda; family Armadillidiidae; genus Armadillidium; species Armadillidium nasatum. The sequence continues at coordinate 69,775 of SEYY01008295.1, read as the reverse complement.
TTGTCACATTTTAATTTTTAATGATATAAGTATATAAAAATTCTATAAGCATAGGTATATTTTAAAAAAATAAAAACGAACGATACCAAAATATTGAATAAAATTGATTATTTCAGTAGAAATTTATGACTAAAGTTTGTTTGTCATATTTTAAATTTTATTATTTGAGTAGGAATAAGAGTCGCGAATACGCAATATTGAGTGGGTTAATATTAATTATAACGAGAAACCCTGGGATTTTATACACACAATGTTTGACAAATCATATTTAATGAACTTAAGTCGGGAAAAGCACAGTTAATGAGATAACACATATACCACTCGTGAAAGTATACATGGTATGTGGCAACTGGTGGATGGGTCGAACACACGGTAAGCTTAAGCCTGTGTAGACCCGATGACTACTTATTAATAGCTGTAAAATTATGATGATACGTGTGACAGAGCAGTAGAGCGCTTGACAGCAGCAGATACGGAGGTATCTCCCTTAACAGTAAAGGAACAAGCGAGCATAAGGTATATGCACTACAGAATACAGGTATTAAATCAGTGACAATGGTACGTTACCCACATTGTGAACAAGCTGACGTTATTTACGTAAAGTCGAACGAACGGAAACGTTCGGAAGGCAGCAAGATTATATCGGGCCACGTATCCTAATAGACTTCTTAACACGACCTTCATCGTAATCCTTCTGAGGGTGCTTGAAAGCAAACACCTCAGTTGACCGTTTACAGCCCCGAGTTCGGAAACCTGCGAAAGAGGGTGCGGTTTTCCGGAACATTGCAAGAGATCAACTTTTCTTCTCTTGAACCCTTGCCTGTCTTCACAGTGTGTCTCATCGGACATGTTGAAAATATTCCATGACGAGACGTGTAGGAGCCTGCATCCATACCTGAAACCCTTAAAGGTATGATTCCAGGAGCTAATTATGGGTTTTATTCCTAGATTTGTATTGCATTTCAGATTCGTCCCATTCTATAAGAATGGTCTGGTCTTATTCTCCTGTCAAAATATAGAATTTAATTTACTCTTAACGCGCGCGCGCGCACACACACATATATATAAATAAATAAATAAATAAATAAATATATATATATATATATATATATATATATATATATATATATATATATATATATATATATATATATATATATATATATATATATATAAAGACACCCTTTTAAATAATAGAAAATGATATAAGGGAAACTTGTTTAATCATAAAATTTTAAAGTTAATAATAATAATAATAATAATTTGTTCGATCTAACATGGCCTTTTAATTTCGCTATATTGAAAATATTTTATGTAAAATATTTTATTTCATGTAAATGCGGTACACAAACCCTAACGAAACGCGGAATCCCAAATTTGTTCTATAAAAAATTAAAACTAAACATTCAAAATACTTCAAAAGCGAGAATGACTAACTTTTCGTTGTCAGTTATTTTTACTGCTTTCTTGAAAACAGGTTGCCGTATTGGTCTGATCGAGATTTATAAATTTCGTTTTTAGCGATTTCAAGCAAATGCTTGATTGTCATTTTTATGTAAAGTAAATGAAAAATACTGGACAAGGCACCATTCCCGTTTAGGGAAATGCCCCCTAAGAAATTATTTTGCAGACTAATAACCTCTGGTTCTGGTTAAGTGTGAAACCTTTCTACAATCAAAATACATACAAGTTATACTTGGGTATACATGCAATAAATTGTGCTGATAACCCCGGTAAAAGTAGTGGGCTGTCTTTATTTTCTTCTAAACTTCAGTCTTAAAAAATAAATAAAAAATAAACCTGAACTCTTCGCTCAGAGTTTTGCCTCTAACTCTACCTTAAACGATTCTGGAGCCATTCCTCCTCCTTCAACCCCTCCAACTCCTTTATGCCTAATATTGTAATTTCTTCTAAAGATGTCATTTCTGCTCTCTCTGATTTTAACACTAAGAAGGCGTATGGTCCTGATGGTATTCCTCCTGTGGTTTTCAAAACTATTTAGTTTGTCTTTCTACTTCAACCTTTCCGTCCTGCTGGAAACGTGCCCTCATTCCACCTGTGTCGAAGAAGGGGGACCCCTCTCAACCCTCTAACTATCGTCCCATTTCTTTAACCTCAGTTCTTTCTAAAGTTTTTGAATCTAACCTTAACAGGAAGATTTGGAAACTCCTCAATTCTTATAATCTTATCTCTGATCGCTAGTATGGTTTTCGTAAAGAACGCTCTCCAGGTGATCTTCTTTCCCTTCTTTCTGATTCTTAGTCTTACCCTCTTCGATGTTTTGGTGAACCTTTCGCTGTGGCGCTAGACATATCGAAAGCCTTCGATAGTTTGACACAAAGCTTTAATTTCCATACTTCCATCTTTCGGAATCTATAGTCTCTAATTTCCCTTCTGGTCTACAGCAGCTATTGTAGAAGGCCATCGTTCTTCCTTAAATCTATTAATAATGGTGTTCTACTTTTCATTAATGACCTCTATTACTTCAACTATCCACTCTTATGCTGATGACTCTACCCTTCATTACTCCTTTCACTTTGAAAGAGTCCCCTCTCAACAGCAGATATTTTTCGCAAGAAAGGTGGCCTTGGAGCAACTGGCCTCTGATCTTTCTCGTATTTCAAATTGGGGGCAGAGAAAACGGTCTTTTTCAATGCCTCAAAAACTCAATTCCTCCATCTTTCTACTCGACACAACCTTCCACACAACTAACATCTTCAATTCGACTCAAACTTTCATCTGTCCAATATTTTCGTGTTTCTTTTTCTCGTGATCTTTCTCGGGATCACATTACTTCTCTTTCTAAATAAGCTTCCAATAGGTTGGGTGTTCTGAGGCGCCTTTGAAATTTTTACGCAACCCTAGTTGCTTGCTCTTTATAGGAGTGGTTTATGGGGTGGTTCCACACATACAGCTCTTCTCTAAAAGGTGGAGTCTAGGGCTTCTAGTCTTATAAACTCTTTACTAATTCTCTCCAATCTCTTTACTCTCTCCAATCCCTTTCTACTTGTCGTATTGTTGCGTCACTCTCAGTACTATCGCTATTACAACGGACACTGCTCTTCTGAACTCTCCTATTGCATACATTTCCATCGATAAATCAATAACGAAAATTTAGTATGGGAAGTTCCGACAGCTTCTTAACATCAAAAACAAATCGCCCGAACAGGGACTTGAACCCTGGACCGTTAGGTTAAAAGCCTAACGCTCTACCGACTGAGCTATCCGGGCTTACCAACTTTAGCCGGTAGTGGAGCCTTAATATGCACGTTATATATATATTGATAACGGCTCGTGAGGCTAAACTTTTTACAGTCTCATCTTTTCTCTGTCCCTAGACTTAACCGCTATGCTCAATCTTACATGTACTCTACTGGTAATGTCTGGAACACTCCCTTTAGCAGTTCTCCCAACTTCCTTTGACTTGCACACTTTTAAACGCCGTGTATCTTGTCATGTCGGCCAATGTTGACTAGATTTCAGATTTTTCTTCAACTCTGGTGGAAATTGGTTGGCCTCTGGCCATTGTCCAGAAGATATATATATATATATATATATATATATATATATATATATATATATATATATATATATATATATATATATATATATATATATATATATATATATATATATATATAATGTCTCTGTGTTTACCTTTTTTAATGTTCTTTTAATACCATTTCACGACAAATGTCGGCGACATTGACCGTTTATTTGTCGAAATCTTTTATATTTCGACAATATATCGATGTGAAATATATCTAGCTACCATATATCTTAACTTAGGTTAAGTTTGACTTCTATTTAAAAATGTTCAAATACTATTTACTCCAGTAACAAAACTTTAACTCAATGATTGTTGGTAAAACCAATCGAACGGAGGTATAAAATGGCCTTATTTTATATATATATATATATATATATATATATATATATATATATATATATATATATATATATATATATATATATATATATATATATATATATATATATATATATATATATATATATATATATATATTTTAAAGTATATCTACCCCAGCCGATTGTACGAAATTTACATTATTTGTAAAACTTAAAAATGAAAAAAATTTAAAAAACCGAGAAACGAAAGGGAAATAAGTTACTAAAAGAGTTTTAAAAATCGAAAAAAGTAGCGAAAAATCCTGAAATGTAGCCAGTGTGGCGAGAGTATATTTTATAAATCGTATATTTTTCCTAACAAACTAGTTCGACTATATATATATATATATATATATATATATATATATATATATATATATATATATATATATATATATATATATATATATATATATATATATATATATATATATATACAGGGAATAAATGTTTAGCAATTCAGCTAGTAAAGAGAAACAATGTTAATTTCCTCCCGTTCTTACACCCATGACCACATAAACGTAGACAAGTATCCTGCCAAATAATCACTATCTTTCACTGGGCTGATTTTCAATTTCAAACAAGGAATTCTAATAGTTGTAATATAATTTAATAATATATCATTAAATATAAATTACATTAACATAACCAGACCTAGCCTCGAAAAACGCACACTTATATTTCCTCTTTCCGAATGACAAATCAACCTCAATTTTGAATTTAAAAAAAAAAAAAAAAAATTGTAATATATATTTACATTTTAATACATTTATTGATATATATATATATATATATATATATATATATATATATATATATATATATATATATATATATATATATATATATATATATATATATATATATATATATATATATATATATACACACAAAAGGCAGTTTACCGTGCATTAAAGCTATAAATAAAAACCAAGCTTTGCCAATGTTTTAATATACAATACTACAAAACATTAAGTAAATTAACATTGAAAATTTTGAACACTCAATTAAATTATCTTCATTCTACAAATCAAACGATAAAAGAATAAAAAGTCGATTAATTATTTTTTTGTAAGTAAAGTTGATAAATCAATTAAAAATCGATATATCAATAGCGAAAATTTAGTATGGGAAGTTCCGACAGCTTCTTAACATCAAAAACAAATCGCCCGAACAGGGACTTGAACCCTGGACCGTTAGGTTAAAAGCCTAACGCTCTACCGACTGAGCTATCCGGGCTTACCAACTTTAGCCGATAGTGGGACCTAATATGCACGATATATATATATATATATATATATATATATATATATATATATATATATATATATATATATATATATATATATATATATATATATATATATATATATATATATATATATATATATATATATATATATATATATATATATATATATATATAATACCGTAAACAATTTTACTAGGAGAAAACTAGTTTTAACTATCTCTTTTAGGTAAGTTAGGTTATCTAGAATTGGTTAAAGGTATAGTTAAATACTAGTTTTTGATATGAAAATCGGGTTTATATATATATATATATATATATATATATATATATATATATATATATATATATATATATATATATATATATATATATATATATATATATATATATATATATATATATATATATATATAATTTCACCCAGAAGAGTTTTTCCCATCAATGGGACCAGCATCTTTCTCCATCTGTTCTCAAAACTAGACCTTATAGTGTCAGTCCTAGAGTTTTATTTAAACTCTCAGGTAAGGTTTTCAGTGGGAATAACAGTTCCATCTAGCCTCTAAATCATTTTCTCTAAGAACTCTCCAGATCATGCTTCTGAGTCCTAAAGTTCTTGCTAGCCCTGTCGCTTGATCCATATTAAAGCATGTTCAATATATATATATATATATATATATATATATATATATATATATATATATATATATATATATATATATATATATATATATATATATATATATATATATATATATATGGTAAAGGTGTAGATTGTTTCTGACTTTCGATTGTCAGAAAATATCGATAATCGAAAATATCGAAGAGGCCTAACCTAAACAAGAACGTTGGCGAGAATTAGAGGCTATTACACCAGACATACACACAATTATTATCACTTATTTTTGTAGCAGAACCTAATTCGACTTATCATAACCTGAACTACCGAAGTTGCCGTAAAAGAGGCCTAACCTACACAAGAACGTTGGCACGACATACTAGCCTAGGACCGTATTACATCACAAATAAATAAATAAATATATATATATATATAGGTAAAGGTGTAAACTGAAATTTGTTGAAAAAAAATTATAGGTATAAAAGTATCGATTAAAATAAAATATCGACAAAAAAATTTCGAGTTAATTTTCTTTTGTATGTTTAGAGAGTATGACAAACCATCTTGGTACGCATGTCGGTCTTCAACTCAAAAACGGTAATATACAGAACCGGAATTACAGATTTGGAATCAGGGGTCCCAAATCCTTGTGTCTAGAATATCCAGCCGATCTATCAATTGATAAAGTTAAGAATTTAAAAACTTACAACTTTTCAAGTAAACTTAAAATGGTTTCACAGGCTTTCAACCATTAAAACTCAAAGAGAATCGACCCATACTCAACTAAGACCGAAATTACCTTTATAAACTCATTTAATCAGAAGTTTAAGTACCATATGAGGGTTGACTTCCGTAGGAATTGAGAATCTCAAATTTTTTATTTTTTTTTTCATTTTTATGGATGTATGGCAGTAGAACTTATTTTTCACCGCCTATCTCCCAGAAAATAAGAAGAAAAAAAACTTTTCAATTTTAAAAGATAGTTATTTTTCAAAATCTGTAAAACGTTAAGAACATTTTACGATATATTGGAGATAATTTTCGAAATGAAAAAGTCCTTATAGGATAAAACCAATCATGGGCCACCATTTTTGCCTCTTGTCACTATCTGCAACGGTAATAGAGATATTGTTTAATAATTCTTAGGCTTTACTTCTAGCAATCGCGACAGGGACTTCTCTTAAAATCAACTTTTTCAGTCTCGGCCCAGAACGACGGCGTCGGAGAGCGATATTCTTTAGGAACTTAGTTTCGAATTATTTTAGAGCCTCGCTCCTAAAAATTTATTTAAAAAAATTTCTTATGAGTGACTTTTTTGCGGAAGTTGCCCTTATACATAACGCTACTTTGGTTCAAGCTCAAATGGAGGAATGTTTTCTGGAAAAAAATAAAAAAAATATATAAATATATATATATATATATATTTTTTTAATTTTTATATTTAAGTAAACTCCATGTAGCCCCTATATTTTGAGTGTAAGGTGCAGTTTGAGGATCCACAAAATTTTTACTGGGGTTCAAAGTAAGATGTTCAAAAAAGCTGTTTTTTAAGCCATTTTTTGGGCTAAAAAACTTAAACTGGGTATTATACCCAGGGTATATCTACAGGGGGCTCTGCCCCCCGTACCGTGAGTGATGATGATATTGTCGACTACTTTTCCATTTCTAAGATATGGGGTATTTTCCATTTTTTTTTTAGAAAACATTCCTCCATTTGAGCTTGTGCCGCTACTTTTATTATATATATGTAAATTTTCGTTTAACTCTAACCAAAAAAAATTTTTTCCTGTTTCCTTTCATTCTAGTTATCAGTCCGTCACTCTCATATTCTAGATATAGTTTACTTTTTCCTTTTGGTTTTTATATACATGTTGCCTAAGTTATGTGAAACTGATATTTCATAATTTATAGATATATTTTTTATTTTTATTTATGATCTTTTTGTCAGTTATCTTAATTTTTGTTTAATCTTTTTATTGTTTATTCCAGTTCTTGAAAATGATTTCAGCAGAAATCGAAACGTCGAATACTGTTAATAATACTATAATGTATAATAATTGTTAATAAAATTTATAACTATTTAATTAAACAAAATTAATGTTTCATCTTTTTTTTTGCTCTACTGTTTTTACTTAAAATTAAGCTTAATAGAAGCACACCTATTTACAGTATATATATATATATATATATATATATATATATATATATATATATATATATATATATATATATATATATATATATATTATATATATATATATATATATATTATATTTTTTAACGGTAGTATCGAAGTCAATTTGATAATTTTTAAAATTATCCATATTAGATATATCGACATTTTCTTCAATACATGGGATCCCTAACCCTCGCTTTTCATAAAAGGCTTCGATCACTTTCAATTAACTTCCTATCATAAGCCTTCTCCAAATCTATGAAGCATGCATACCCTACTTTACCTCTTCCAAACAATATCTCACCAATCATCCTTAGCGTAAACACCTGGTATATATATATATATATATATATATATATATATATATATATATATATATATATATATATATATATATATATATATATATATATATATATATATATATATATATATATATATATATATATTGCAGTTAAATAAGTCCAGAAAACATTCAAGTTTTTGAATTTTTTCGACGAATACTGCACGCTTATTTTGTGGCATAAGCATTTCAATTTAAATAAGGATCGTACTGAATATGTATAAGTATATAAACCGCTGCTTAATATACGAGCACCTCACATTTGGCAAATTTAATTTTTTTTCCTTCTAATACGGCCATCACACGTCTTGAAATACGTCAATGATTCGACGTTCACAATTCACACGTTAAAAACTACATTTATGCACGTTTTATTTATCGTTATAATTGTATTACTTTTCCGAGGGTTTTTCGTAAGGTAGTTTTAATACCTCAAGTTTATAGACCAAAAAACTGTCTAAATGTGATTCAACAACGTAAAGAACCATTCCTCTCTAATAAAACGGAAAATTGGAAAAAGGTAGGTTGGGTTATCCAAAGTATAAATATATATCGGCTAATATCGGTTATAACTACAGTATATCAAAATAAAAATCTCGTTTCTTTTAATTAAAGATCAGTTTTGAAATTTTAAAATCACTAATCGTACGATATTTTACAAGCAATAATACATTCCCATCACAGCATCATACCGATTGTGATCATACGACGCTGAAGGGCCGAACTTTTTCTAGATTTGATGTTTACGTAATTGTACGACATTTTTTGAAAAGTTTAATGAATTTTTGAATATTACCGTTTCCCAAAGCTGCCAGACGAAAGACGAAGAAAATAAATTATAATATAATACGAAGTTTAGTAAATTTTGCTGGTAACATTTAATTTTTTACCCTAAATTCTTCCAGACGTACCGTAAAATGACTGATTTTCAATTAGAAGACAATTGAATGTTTTTTAAATGATAATATTTGATTTATATATATATATATATATATATATATATATATATATATATATATATATATATATATATATATATATATATATATATATATATATATATATATAAACAAATTTTCATTCATGAAGCATTGTTCTTCGCATGGTTCTAGGGGTTTGGATTCCTTTTAATCATTTTTTTTTGTCTTCCCATGTACGACTGCAGGAATTTTCTTGCAGTCGACTCCACCCTGCATTCATGCGGGAAATGGTGTAATGTATATATATATATATATATATATATATATATATATATATATATATATATATATATATATATATATATATATATATATATATATATATATATATATATATATATATATATATATATATATATGCAATTAGGTGAATCTTCCAAAGCCTTCTATAGCATCTGGCATAAAGCCCGATTTTTAAACTTCATTCCTTCGGAATCTATCCTTCTCTCCACTTTCCTTTCCGGTCGTTTTATATAGCAACTGTTTTAGACTGCCATCGTTCATCCTTCATTAATAGTTTTGCTTCTCAGGAATCTCTCTTATCTTCAACATTTTTTCCTACTTTTCATTAATGACTTTCTTGCTATTACTTTAACACCTATTCACTCCTATGCTGATGACTCCACCCTTCATTACTCTTTCAGTTTGAAAGACCCCTCACAACAATAGCTAATTGACGCTAGAATAGTGACTAACCTCTGATCTTTTTCGGATTTTAAATTGGGGCATAGAAAACACAAGTCATTTCCAATGCATCAAAAACTCATTTCCTCCATCTCTCTACTCGACACAACCTTCCACACAACTAAGAAATCTTTTTTGAAAACACACAACTCTAACCTGTCCTTAATATTCTTTATTTTATCTCATGATCTTTCTTGGAAGGATCACATTATTTATCTTTCTAAACAAGTTTCTAAGAGGTTGGTTGTTCTGAGGCGACTTCGTAATTTCTTAACGCCATCCAGTTGCATGGTCTTAATAGTAGTGGTGACGTTTGCCCCTATATTAAAAATGTTCTTACACATCTGAGATTGTCCACTCATACAGCTCTCTATCTAGCTGCTGCTCTAAGAGATTAATTGCTCCACCTTTAGGTCCAATGTTGGCAGGTGTGCTGTCAGCTCCAAATGCAATGATGCTGTCATAATTATCCATGTCTGATAATGCTTCATGCAGCCCATCTGCAATAGCTTCACCTATTCCTCTGTCCACAGTAATGTGTTGAAGATAGACAGTTCCAGGTTCACCAACCACGACATAGTGATCTACCTTTTTACTACTGTACCACTTACTGCCTTTCTTTTCTTTGACCAGGGTGCTGTCTTTCCTGCCATCAAAAAATACTGCAACTATTCCCAATTCTTCTTCCTGTGTTGTTTTCGTCAGGCCTTTTCCTAGCTTTTCTCGTGCTCTCCAGATTTTCTTAGGATTTATAACATTGGTCTTGTCATCTGCACTCACAACACCATAGTCAACTAGTGCCGCCGTACCTATAGCTACTGCTGCTCTGTTGGATACTCCATACCTCTCTGCCTCTAGTGCAATGGTAGGGATTTGTGTTGTGTTCCGGCAAACACCAAAAGTAAAGAAATCATAGTCTGGTATACTTTGTCCCCTCATGGTCAGGTGATGATGCTTAATATTCAATGACAGTAGTGTCTGCAGACAGCACGGGGCTTTCCTGCTCAAATCTTCTTTTCTTCTCATCAGCTACTCTTTCTTCCATATGAGACTTTCTTGCAGAACTCCTGTTCATCATTTCAGTTACAGTTTTGTCTATTCTGCCAATTTGCATTCTGCAAACTGTTCTTTGGTCAACTAAAAAGTCTCTTTCTCGAGCTGGAATTTTCATTTCTTTTGCACAGTTACACGCAAGCAGATCCTTGCATTGACATGTAGCAATGTCAAACAATTCATTTAAACTGCCCAGAAACTGCTTGCTTTTCTCCGCACTAATACCATGATTTGATGCTTTAGATCCTTCATCCATCAGTCTCAGCAGCTTAGTTTTAGCGTTTTTAAGTGGCTGTGGTGGAATCCCAGCTCGAATCCACAGGTCAACAAGAACCTCACTTAACTGGGGAATATCCTTATTGCTGGAGTACTTATGTTCCTTCAAGAAAAGAAAATGTCTTGCAATCTGGAGACGCGTTGGAAGTTCAATGGTTGGTAATTCCTGCAGAGGGGGGGCCAAACACAACATGACTTGCTGCCTTACGTGTTATCATTTGACTCATGCTAGCTCCTGAAATGTAAAAAAGATATATGTAAATCGCAGTCAACTTATTTAGGAAATAAATGAACATTGTTCAATGTTCATTTATTCCCTAAATAAATTGTTCATTAAACAATTCAGAACAAATTGCAACAGAACTATACGAATGGCAATTTTTTTACCAATTTTTCCGATTTTTGAGGTCCAAAAAGGGAGGACATATACCTCATGGAAAAAAATTTTAATTGGATTTCTGAATACCCTCATAGGCTTGAACAAAACCCTAGATGTGGAAGAAAATCGATTTCGACGACACGGGCTACTCTCTATACTATCTCTGTTACAATTGACACTGCTCTTTTGAACTCTCCCATCGCATACCTCCCACATTGAGAAGGGCTCGTGCGATAAGTCTTTCTACAGTTTCATTCTTTGTCAGTCAAACTCTGTAACTCCAGACTTAACCGCTATACTCAATCTAACATGTACTCTACTGGTAAAGCCTTGAACACACTCCCTTCATCTATTTTCCCAACTTCCTATGACTTACACACCTTCAAACGCCGTGTATCGGGACGTGTCGTACTTTAATTTGACTAGATTTCCGATTTTCTCCCTGTCCCCGGTGGAAATTTTAGTAGGCCTCTGGCCTTTGCCCAACAGAGGTGATATATATATATATATATATATATATATATATATATATATATATATATATATATATATATATATATATATATATATATATATATATATATATATATATATATATATATATATATATATATATATATATATATATATATTTTTTTTTTTTTTTTTTTTTTTTTTCTCCTCCGGTGGGCAAAGGCCAGGAGGCCTACCAAATTCCACCGGAGTTGGGAAAGGTCTATAATCATGGTCGATGGTGGCCGACGTGTCCAGACACACGGCGTTTGAAAGTATGCAAGTCAAAGGAAGTTGGGAAAACAGATGAAGGGAGTGTGTTCCAGACTTTACTAGTAGAGTATATGTAAGACTGAGCATAGCGGTTAAGTCTGGGGTCGGAGAGTTGGACAGAGAAAGGATGAGAATGTGTAGAAAGGCGTGTCGCACGAGCTCTTCTCAATGGAGGAGGTATGCGACGAGAGAGTTCAGAAGAGCAGTGTCTGTTGTAATAGCGATAGTAAAGAGAGAGTGACGCAACAATTCGACGGGCAGAAAGAGATTGAAGAGAGTTAGTAAGAGTAGGAGAGTTGATGAGACGAAATGCCCTTGACTCCACCTTCTCTAAGAGAGCTGTATGAGTGGAACCACCCCAGATGTGCGAAGCATACTCCATACAGGGGCGAACAACACCCCTATACAGAGCAAGCAACTGGGGTGGCGTGAAGTAATTCTGAAGGCGCCTCAGAACACCCAACCTCTTAGAAGCTTGTTTAGAAAGAGAAGTAATGTGATCTTTCCAAGAAAGATCACGAGAAAAAGAAACACCAAGAATATTAAGGACAGATGAAGGCTTTGAGTTGTGTGTTTTCGAAGAAGATATCATAGTTGTGTGGAAGATTGTGTCGAGTGGAGAGATGGAGGAACTGAGTTTTTGAGGCATTGAAAACAACCATGTTTTCTCTGCCCCAATTTGAAATACGGGAAAGATCAGAGGTTAGTTGTTCCAAGGCTACCCTTCTCGAGTCTATCAACTGCTGTTGGTGGGACGTCTTTCAAAATGGAAGAATAATGAAGGGTGGAGTCATCAGCATAGGAGTGGATAGGAGATGAGGTGATGGAGAGAAGGTCATTAATGAAGAGTAGAAAAAGTGTTGGTGATAGGTACAGAACCCTGAGGAACACCACTATTAATAGATTTAAAGGATGAACGGTGGCCGTCTACAACAGTTGCTATAGAACGACCGGAAAGGAAATTAGCGAGAAGATCACAGAGAGAAGGATAGATACCGAAAGAGGGAAGTTTAGAAATCAAAGCTTTGTGCCAGACTCTATCGAAGGCTTTCGATATGTCCAGCGCGACAGCAAAAGATTCACCGAAATGCCGAATAGCGGAGGACCAAGATTCAGAGAGAAGGGGAAGAAGATTACCTGTAGAGCGTTTCTTACGAAAGCCATACTGGCGATCAGAGATAAGATTAGAAGAATTGAGATGCTTCCAAATCTTCCTGTTAAGGATAGATTCGAAAACCTTAGAGAGAACGGAGGTCAAAGAAATAGGACGGTAGTTGGAGGGTTGAGAGGGGTCCCCCTTCTTCGGCACAGATTGAATGAGCGCACGTTTCCAGCAAGAAGGGAATTTTGAAGTAGATAGACAAAGACGAAATAGTTTACCGAGGCAGGGTGCAAGCTCGGAAGCACAATTTTTGAGAACCACAGGAGGAATACCATCAGGACCGTACGCCTTCTTAGTATTAAGCTCAGAGAGAGCAGAAATGACATCTTTAGAAGAAATTCTAATTTTAGGCATAATTGAGTTAGAGGGGGTTGAAGGAGGAGGAATAGCTCCGGAATCGTCTAAGGTTGAATTAGAGGCAAAAGTTTGAGCAAAGAGTTCAGCTTTAGAAGAAGGTAAAACAGCAGTTATGCCGTCGGAAGATATTAAAGGAGGGAAAGAGGAAGAAGCAAAGTTAGAGTTGAAATTTTTTGCAAAATGCCAGAAAGAACGTGAAGAAGAGGAACCAGAAAGATTATTGCATTTTTTACGGAGAAAGGAGTTTTTAGTGTTACGAAGGATAGATTTTGCACGATTCCGGGATGAAATATAAGTAGCGTGAGTTTCAGGAGTTTGAAGACGACGGTAATCCCTGAAGGCAGCATATAACGAGAACAAGCAGAGTTAAACCAAGGTTTATTAGGTTTAGTAGAAGGGAAAGAATATGGAATGTATGCCTCCATGCCAGAGAGAATCACCTCGGTAATGCGTTCTGCACACTCCGAGGGACCCCTCCCACGGAAGCAATAATCATTCCACGGGAAATCAAAGAAGTACGACCCGCAAGTCCGACCAGCTTGCGGCACCGAAGTGCCACAAGCGTTTCCTTTCCGTAGAAGGGGGTCTTTCCTGCGGAAGACTTGAAGAGATAGGAGAGGATACAGAGATAAGAAGATGATCGGAGGAACCCAGAGGAGGAAAGAGTTTAACAGTATAAGGAGAAGGATTAGAAGTTAGGAAAAGGTCTAGAACGTTGGGTTCATCTCCAAGACGATCAGGGATACGAGTAGTTAGCTGCACCAACTGCTCAAGGTCGTTTTGGATAGCGAAAAGGAAGGCACGTTCACCAGCTGTATCATGAGAACTAGAAGAAAGCCATTGGCGGTGGTGAACATTGAAATCACCTAATATGATGATTTCAGAGAAAGGAGAAGAAGAGAGAATGTGCTCTATTTTGGAGTTTAAATAGTCGAAGAATTTAGCATAGTCAGTAGAATTAGGAGATAAATAAACTGAACAAATGAATTTAGTCGTAGAGTGGCAAGAGAGCCTAAGCCATAAGGTGGAAAATTCGGAAGACTCCAAATTAGAGACACGAGAACAAACGACATCGTTGCGCACATATGCACAACAACCGCCTTTGGCTTGAAAATTGAGGATAGAGACAGTAGGAGGAAACAGAATAGGGTTTGCTATCAGAACGCTCAAACATCTGAGTTTCGGTCAAGAATAAGAGGTGAGGTCTAGAAGAAGAGAGGTGATGTTTCAACAAAGTGGAAATTAGAGTGCAGACCGCGAATGTTGCAGAAATTAATGAAAAAAATAGACCGTGCATCAGGACAAGCCGGCGGCCGAGTCCTGGTGGCACCAACCCCATCACCGGAGGCCACCAACTCCCAAGTGGTTGTGGGAAGGGGTGGATGAGGGGCTATTTTTGGAAGCCGCCCCCCGTGGCTTCTCCGAGGCTACCGAAGTTGACGCCATTTTTGATTTTATTTTAAGATGTGTTAGAAATGTTTTATGTATGTAAAGGAGAGCCACTCCGTGTAGATAGAAGGTGAGCACGAAAGGGAGCGAACCATTGGGCACCGGGATGAGATAGGAGTACCTTTAACATCCCGTATATATATATATATATATAATATATATATATATATATATATATATATATATATATATATATATATATAATATATATATATATATATTATATATATATATATATATATTATATATACATATATATATATAATAATATCGCGTGCAGGTGCACATGTTCTCGTTACCATGGCAACAAAGTATCATCTGTCAAATAACTTTAAACTTGTTACGCCCAATTCTTTCATGTTCGCGTATTAACTCTTAAATAAGCATGATATTGGATGGAAGTCGGCCATTGTGCACTTTAACTAAGAACTCCTAAACCAATAGCCTTCTGTTTAGTGATGAATCTCAAAACAATCTTCTTCTTTAGGGTAAATAGCCATTATAATATTGATTATTATTATTATTACTGAGTTTCATCAAAACTGTTTCCATCCACTTTCAGAAAGGGTTTTTACATTACAAAGGTGTAACATCTTCTATCTGGTCTCTAAAACTTATTCTCGTGATAGATTTCTCTAGATCTAGTTTCTCAAAAATAAAGTTTTATAATTTTATTTTAATATTTAATACTGTTAAGTGGTATTTTTCATATATATATATATATATATTATATATATATAATATTATATATATATATATATATATATATATATATATATATATATATATATATATATATATATATATATATATATATATATATATATATGTATATATATATATATTTACCGTGGCTCAAACGGTAAAGTGATTGACTCACGTGCTTGAGGGCGCCGGTTCGATCCCACTTTGGGATCCTAGGTATATACTACCTAGAAAAGTTCCTCTCCTCGAATAGGGCAATGCCCGTGAGATGTGAACTTTTCATAAAAAAAAAAAAAAAAAAAAAAAAATATATATAATATATATATATATATATATATATTATATATATATATATATATATATATATATATATATATATATATATATATATATATATATATATATATATATATATATATATATATATATATATATATATATATATATATATATATACAGGGTGATTCACATCGATGTTTACAAATTTTGACAGATGGAAGGTGACATCATCACAATGAAATTCCTTCGAATGCATATATGGCCATTAAGCCGTTTGTTTACGTGATATATCGGGGGAACAATTTGGAAATGAAACATACACTAAATACCATAGTTTGTTACATAGCTGGTAACATAGTAGGATGCCATTACAAGAGGTTTTCAGAATGGAAATCACAACAGCTGACCATACTGGCCTGCAACTGCCAGAAGTCTATATAGTGTTCCTAATACGTGTAGCATCTTCTCGACCTTCTGCAGTAAATGTTGCCTGTCGGTAATTTAAACTCTATACCCAGCTGATTTAGATGACCCCAAAAATAAAACTCCTAAGGATTGAGGGCTGGAAATTTGGGTTGCCATGAAGTCGGATCATCTATGCCGATCTACCTGCGTGGGTAATTGGCATTTGGCCAGCGAGTTATTCTCCTTTGACTATGGGCTAGAGCACCGTCGTGCTGAAACTACGTACGGAGCATACGTTGGAGCTGCATAATGTCACTTACTATTTTTGTAACACTGTAGTTATGGCATCCCTCCTATAAGACCTGCAACGTCTTTAACTACGGTGTACTGTATGGACCGATAGGAGCCACGGCTAATAATCTTTGAAGACCGGGGTTATTTGCAAATTATACTTATTAATGGTGGATTAAATCAAACAAAATATAAGAAAATTAAGGTTTTAATTCAATAATTCCTTCGTTACATATTGGGTGGGGCAAAATGAATGCAACATAAAAGAGGAAACTAACAATTCATTCACTTAAATCACTATTCACTATCAGAATCTTCTTGAACATTTGCATCATAAGTTTTAGAATTTGGGGTGGGAGTTGAAATATTCAGGAACAGACAGCAGTAATAATTTTATATATCTTACATTTTTTCAAACTTTAATTAACGACCTAAGTAAACTTGTTAAATCACTATTATGAATATTTTTTTTCAAAAATTTTTGTAGTTTTTTCAAACTTTTATTATACAAAATCTTTAATTTCCTGAAAAAAATGCATATAATCATTAAGTGAATGTTACCAGTTCTATTCCTTCCTTATAATTAAATAAATCTCAATTAAAATTATATCTAATTTTCTTAACCGAAAATTTCAGTGTTTTTGACCTGTTCACAAATTTTGGACAACCCCTGCCTTGTCCCCATTCCGGGCCCCGACCCCGCCAAAATTCCAACCCCGGTCGGTCTCTGGTGTACTGTATTTGTGTCATTCTCCATACTGCCCCCTCGATATCGGGTAGAGTAAGAGATCAGCTTACGGCCCTTTATGTATATGGTGATTTAACAAGTTTACTTAGGTCGTTAATTAAAGTTTGAAAAAATGTAAGATATAAAAGTTTTTTCAAACTTTTATTATGCAAAATCTTTAATTTCCTGAAAAAAATGCATATAATCATTAAGTGAATGTTACCAGTTCTATTTCTTCCTTATAATTAAATAAATCTCAATTAAAATTATATCTAATTTTCTTAACCGAAAATTTCAGTGTTTTTGACCTGTTCACAAATTTTGGACAACCCCTGCCTTGTCCCCATTCCGGGCCCCGACCCCGGCCAAAATTCCAACCCCGGTCGGTCTCTGGTGTACTGTATTTGTGTCATTCTCCATACTGCCCCCTCGATATCGGGTAGAGTAAGAGATCAGCTTACGGCCCTTTATGTATATGGTGGAAGTTTTCTTGTAATAATTTTACTTTCCATCTCTCGAAGTTTGGACACATCAATGTGAGTCACTCTGTGTATATATATATATATATATATATATATATATATATATATATATATATATATATATATATATATATATATATATATATATATATATATATATATATATATATATATATATATATATATATATATATATATATATATATATATATATATATATATATATATATATATATACCACTCGTTGCCTTGGCAACAAAATACAATATGTCAAATAAATTAAACTCGTTACGCCCACTATTTAAATGTTCAAATTAACATTCCTAAATTCAGAAAAAGATTGGACAAAAGACGGCCATTGTGAACATTAATTTTGAATTCGTAGACCAATAGAGACCAATGCAGTGTCAGACAAAAGCGCTTCAAAACATCATATGTACGTTTATGTACACAATTATGTACATATATTAATGTACGTTTACTGTACGAGCACTTAGAGCAAAAAGGATTTAACCAATAGCTACACGAATGTTTAAAATGAGGCAAGTGTAGTGCAAGAAGGGATTAAAGAAGAAAATTTATTTGACGTTAATCCACTGTCTCTATGGTTACAGAGAGAGCGAGATGCAGATGGACGAATGGAGACGGTTTGTGTGTGTGTGACGGTGTCTGTCTGTTTGTAAAGCGGATTGCAGCTGGTTAGACAAATGGAAAAGGAAAAAAAAATACAACTCTGTTATACCATTAGGCTTATTCAGGAATCAACCAAGAGAAAGTATGATAAATATTGTCTCAATGTTGGCTTAAAACGAATTATGTTGGGTAAACGATCTGCCAAATCTGTCAGTATTAAATCAGAAGTAACAATTAATAATAGTAACCTCTCTAATACCTAACGTTTCAATCTTGAATGATAATTTCTTTAATGAAATTTGCATCATAATTAGTCAAATTATGGAACATTGAGGTATTAAAATTTTTTTTCGCAATTGCCAACTCTCTCCCCTATATATATATATATATATATATATATATATATATATATATATATATATATATATATATATATATATATATATATATATATATATATATATATATATATATATATATATATATATATATATATATATATATATATATATATATATATATATATATAATGTGTGTGCGTGTGTGTGTGAAAGAGAGAAGCGGTATTAGTAGCTAGCACCGCATTTCCCCGTTTCTATCCTTTGAGGTTACCATGGCAACAAATCGTTTCCTGTCACATAAATTTAGTCTTTATGCCCTTTTATCTCCAAATGATTACTACCTAAGCCTATTCAGGATAAAGTTTTGCAGTTTTTGGAATAAGCCTTATTGCATTTGGATTTAAGGTTTATTTTGAGAAATACAATAGCTCTGTTAAGGATATTTAGAATATGATACCTTTATTACTGAAACGAGCAGATGAAATAGCAACCGCTGCTGGTGTTAATAAAGTGATTTGTATACCAAGATTGCTCAAACAGGATTTGCCGAACACTATATATATAGTAAATATATACAAATAAAAGTTTTGAAACTAATATATGTATTTATCTGTTCTAAATTTCCAAAGCATATCAGAGATTTGAAACTTGTTTTTCTTACATTTTCAACGCAATTATTCATTTTTAGTTATTACAGGGAAGGGAAGGGCTATTAGAAGTAGGCAAATGTTCAAGTACAAATTCAAATTGTAAGCCTGTAATCCTAAAATATTGATTGGTAATAGGATTTCGTGTGTGTGTGTTTTTTTTGTTTTTTTTTTTTTTTTTTTTTTTTTTTTTTTTTTTTTTTTTTTTTTTTTTTTTCAATTTGTATTTGAGAACAAAGATGCAAATAGAATGCCAAACCAAAATAAAAACTTCTTTATTTACATCATTTTGAAAGCTACTTTTTTAATACAGTACTTATTGTTTTCAGATTTTCAGTTTGGTTGGGTTAAATATATATAATATATATATATATATATATATATATATATATATATATATATATATATATATATATATATATATATATATATATATATATATATATATATATATATATATATATATTAGAGGTGGACCGGATATCCGCATCCGCAACTGCGGATATCCGCATCATTTTTCCAATATCCGCAATTGGATATCCGCAACCGCATCCGCGGATAGTTTTGAAGAAAAAGCTAAGCAACAAACAATTATTAAAAGTTTAGATAAAAGTTTAGAGATAAAAATGATAGCAAATCAAAATCAATGGATAATAAAATTGCTGAAATGATAGTTTTAGATGATTTGCCATTCACTCATGTAGAAGATTTAGGCTTTCAAAGATTGATGGAAGAAGCTTCACCACAGTATGTGCTAAAGCAAAGAAAGTTTTACAGAGACTTGATATGTGAGGAAATGTATTCGTCGGTAGCAAGTAAAATAAGAATCAACTGTATCATCCCTAATTAATACATGCAAAAGGATCATTTACAATTGATGAATGGTCTGACAGCACATCTGGAGTTTCTCTTTTATCCCTCACGTATCATGCAATCGATAAAAACTTTCAAAAGCAAAACTTTGTATTGAATGCAGAACCTCTTTCTGAGCGCCATACAGGCGACTACCTTGAAACTGTATTTGAAAAGATGCTGACAAAATGGAAGTTTTCATTAAATGAAGTGTACTGCGTAGTCAGGGATTCGGGCACAAATATAAAAAAAAAGCACTTTCTCTGGTAAGAGTGAAAAATGTAGATTGCTTTGCACACCAAACTCAGATAGTAGTTAAAAATTCCATTATGAGTTAAAAATGTGTATCCGATTTAATAACCAAATGTAGGTTAATTGCTACGCATTTCAATCACTCCGTTGTAGCCCAAAATGAGCTGAAGAAAATACAAACAAGATTAAATGTTCGTCCACTTTCTGTCATGCAAGATATTCAAACACGCTGGAATAGTAGTTTGCATATGCTTGAGAGGATGAGCGAAATTAATGAGGCCATTTGCCTTTTTGCTTCAAGCAGCACAAAAATAAAGCCTCTAACAGCTGACGAAAATGACATTTTAAATAATTGTATTAATATCCTTAAGCCTTTTGAAGAATTAACAAAGACTATAAGTTCAGCTGAATCATGTTTGTCAGATGTGATACCACTTGTTTCAACATTGAAAGTTGTGTTAACAAATGTTATTAAGTCTAAAGGAGTTTCAAGGATGACTAAAACATTAATGAAGGAGATGAACGACAGATTTGAAAACCTGGAAAATGATGATGCTTATACAATTGCAACCTTTTTAGATCCTAGGTACAAAGCAAAATTTTTTAAACCACTTGTTTCTCAGAATGTTAAAATCAAATTTAGGATGCTTATCCGATGAGACGATAGAAACAGCTAAAATAACGCCTTTCAAGAAAAAGCAAAAGCTCTCAGATACAAAAGAAACAAAATCTGTTAGCTTAAGCATTGCTAAATCAATGAAAGATCTTCTAGCTTCCAGCAGCGATGAAGAATCACAGTCAGAAGTGTCAAAGGATACAATATCGATTATTGAAAATTATCTGAAACTCCCACGTTTGGAGGCAGATAAAGACCAACTAGTTTGGTGGAGAGATAATTGCAAAAGTTTCCCTTTTCTTGCTGAGCTGGTAAGGACTTATTTAGCATGTCCTTCAACTAGTGTTGCTAGTGAGCGTCTTTTCAATGGAGCAGGCCTCATTTACGGCGAAATAGAACCAAACTTTCACCTGAAAGAGCCCAAAAGCTTTTATTTCTAAAAAATAACTTACCAATTATTAACTTCAAATGGAATATGTGAAACTGTGAAGTGTGAAAGTAATACTGAATTACTGGCTATATATATATATATATATATATATATATATATATATATATATATATATATATATATATATATATATATATATATATATATATATATATATATATATATATATATAACCTTTTTCCAAATGGGTGGAGGTTGGGGAAAGAGGTGGGTGGGGTGTTCAAGAGTTGGGTCCCCGTCCCACACCCTGGTAACATAGATTCTGGATATTATATATAAAATTCCAAGAATCTATGGCAAAAACTCTTAAAAATTTAAACTATCCGCATCCTCATCCGCATCTGCGGATATCCGCAATTGAATATCCGCAACCGCATCCGCATCCGCGGATAGTAAAAAATTGCTATCCGGTCCACCTCTAATATATATATATATATATATATATATATATATATATATATATATATATATATATATATATATATATATATATATATATATATATATATATATATATATATTCACTGAAAGGGTTTTCACCCTGTCAGTGGGACCAGCATATTTCATCATCTGCTAAAGTCCCTCTCTTAGTGCTCTAGAAGAACATGTTTTTCGGGTCGTTCGTTTCAGTGCCAGTCCTTAAGTTTTATTTAAACTCCCAGGTAGGGTTTTCACCCTTTTTGTGGCACTAGCAACTTCTCCATCTAACCTCT
This sequence comes from Armadillidium nasatum, assembly GCA_009176605.1. NCBI lineage: Eukaryota > Metazoa > Arthropoda > Malacostraca > Isopoda > Armadillidiidae > Armadillidium > Armadillidium nasatum. Next base: position 46,980 of record SEYY01008295.1, on the reverse strand, counting down.
AACCACTTTCTCAAAGGCTTTCCAGAAGATCATGCTTCTCCGAGCTGTGATTTCCTATGCTGGTTCTAAGGTTGTTAAAAGCAGAAAGCAATAATTATACGGCCTGGTTGCTAGTCCTCACCTCGCATGATCCAACCCATAATTCCAACTCTGTGTGTGTGTGTGTATATATATATATATATATATATATATATATATATATATATATATATATATATATATATATATATATATATATATATATATATATATATATATATATATATATATATATATAGGGGAGAGAGTTGGCAATTGCGAAAAAAAATTTAATACCTCAATGTTCCATAATTTGACTAACTATGATGCAAATTTCATTAAAGAAATTAGTTACTGTTCCACGGTCCACTATAAAGTATTTTTCAATCTCTGTATTACTGTCAGATGCAAATATTTTGTAAACTTGTATCATATCCCCTCTGAGAAATCTCCTTTCAACCGAGAACATTCCTAACTCCTTCAACCTCTTATTTTCAAAGCCAGAAATCATTCTTTGTTGCTCGACGTTGTACTCTCTCCAGCATATCTATGTCTTTTCTTAAATGAGGAGCCCAAACCTGTGCACAATATTCTAATGCTGGCCTAACATAGCTATTATAATAGCTTGCTTATAACCTCTTTGCTCTTGTAAACTACATTGCGGTTAATTATACCTAACATCTTATTAGCTCTATTCCTTGCTTCCAAACATTGATCACCCACCTTCAGATTACTGCTAATAATCACACCTAAATCCTTTTCTTGGTCCACAGTCTCAAGCCACTCCCCATTCATTTCATAATTAAATCCTTCATTTGAGTAACCTACATGAAGAACTTTACATTTTTTACTATTAAAGTTCATTTGCCACCTCTTTGCCCAACCAAGAAGTCTATCTAGATCACCTTGAAGCTTTATGCATCCATCATTATTCCTTACTGAGGTAACCACTTTGGTATCATCAGCAAACTTAGAAACCTTACATTTAAGACCTTTGTCTAAATCATTTATATATATAAGGAACAAAAATGGTCCCAGCACAGAACCCTGTGGGACCCCACTCTTCAGTTTCCCATAAGGACTTATTACCATTAAGTAATACACACTGCCTTCTGATTCTTTAACCACTTTAATCCAATTGTGTACCATTCCATCTATACCACACTGCGACAACTTTTGCATCAGCCTAACATGGGGTACCTTATCAAAAGCTTTGCTAAAGTCTAAATATATGACATCAACTGGATCACCCCTGTCTATACATTCAGTAATATATTCCATAAATTCTATAGTAGATTTGTCTGACATGATCTACCCTTTCTAAAGCCATGCTGGGAGTTAAATAGTATCTTGTTATCATATAAATGCTTCTCTATATGACTTTTCAGTAACTTTTCCAAAATTTTCACAACCAGAGATGTTAAACTAACTGGCCTATAGTTCCTAAATCTTCCTTACTACCTTTTTTTAATTAAAAATGAGACGCTGCCAGACGTACGATGTCGTGAAACGTATTTAAAAAATATAAATTACGTAGTTAAAATTAGTTTTTTTTTTTTAATTCCCAATTTTTCTTTATCAAAATTCTTCAAGGATTCCAAAAATGTTATATTTTTTAACGAACGTTTAGTAGTTCTTTAAATATTTAAGGATATCAAAGTGCAGTCTAGCCATATATATATATATATATATATATATATATATATATATATAATATATATATATATATATATATATATATATATATATATATATATATATATATATATATATATATATATATATTTGTGTGTGTGTGTGTGTGTGTTTGTGCGAGTGAAAACTATGGATGTGAAGAATAAATTTTATTTATTGATACTTTGGTAGTGATCATTCGATTGCGCTCCCTTGTTAGCCGTGAGGACAGTTTGCATTTAACAGTAACCAATACGTAAGTACGATTAATTAAGCATCATTTACTAA
>SEYY01008295.1:15000-40000 GCA_009176605.1 Armadillidium nasatum | reverse complement strand
ATATATATATATATATATATATATATATATATATATATATATATATATATATATATATATATATATATATATATATATATATATATATATATATATATATATATATATATATATATATATATATATATATATATATATATATATATATATATATATATATATATATATATATATATATATATATATATATATATATATATATATAAGACATTCTAAATTTCAAATTTACTCTAAGATCACCTTGTTTTAAAGTTATGAATTATAGTAAACTGAAAAATATACATAATAGCCAATTAATTTATATTACTTCTACAAAAAAAAAATTATAATGGAAATATACCGTCACTTGAGCAGTGAAGCAGTCTATCACATAGACTTGATTTCCACAGGAAGCGTAAACGTGAGTTGATATTGGAAGTAGAGCTGTGATTGGTCTGAGACCTAATGATATAATGATTGGATCACTTAAAAGCCATGCCCCATCCGTTCCTCTTCTATAAACTTGAACATTTCCATTGCTTAGGCCAACGAAGACCTACAAAAGAAATTTAATATTATCAACAAAACATTATGAAAGACTTTCACTCAAAATATCACTTCTAAGGAAATAAATGATCCAACCTCTTTTTAATCTTAACATAAACTAATTATCATACTTCATACCTGGTCACAATGGATATTTTATTGTCGTAATGGCGGCTGAAACTGAAGTAGAACTCAATTGAACTTGTTTCTCAGGATCGATACCACTATAAACAAGTAATCTGAAAATTTAAGGTGAATGCTTTGTTTTATTTAAATTGAAAATTTTAAAAAATTCTGTTTTCCATCCTATATTTAATAGAAAATATGTATTTTAAGAATTTATTACCAAGACGAAATTAGTTTAAATAAATTATGAATGTTTCGGACAAAATTATTATGGTAATAAATTTAAATTTTAAATTAATTTTAACATTATATTTTAATAATTTTTTTAAAACGATTATTTGTGTAACATTATCTTAAAAAGTAATTTTACTTTTAAAACTTATAAAGTCAAGTTTTACCTGTGAGAATCTGTTCCCATCCAAACTGTATGAGATCGTAATAGAGATTCCTCACCATTACCAGACACTCCGGTTCCTAATGCAGGTACGTGTTGCAGTGCGCTAACACACATTTCTGTCAAATCTATTTTCACTATTTCCCGAAGACCAACCTTAAAAAATTTAAAAATATATAATATTTTTATTTTAAAATATAATAGTTAATTTATTTGGAAATTTAAAAATACATTAATGATAATAATAGTTAATTTGTTTGGAAATTTAAAAATACATTAATGATAATATTTATATTTTAAAATATAATAGTTAATTTATTTGGAAATTTAAAAATACATTAATGATAATAATAGTTAATTTGTTTGGAAATTTAAAAATACATTAATGATAATGTTTTATTTTAAAATATAATAGTTAATTTATTTGGAAATTTAAAAATACATTAACGATAATTAATAATAGTTAATTTGTTTGGAAATTTAAAAATACATTAATGATAAAATTTATATTTTAAAATATAATAGTTAATTTATTTGGAAATTTAAAAATACATTAATGATAATATTTATATTTTAAAATATAATAGTTAATTTATTTGGAAATTTAAAAATACATTAATGATAATTAGTTATTTAAATATTCTAAATAACTTACCTGCTGCATTTGAAATACTGTTAGATGGGAAGATACTCCGTCGGAGGAACATAACCACAAATACATCATCTGACGTCCTGTGCTCCTTGATGGTCGATTTGAAGTAATCGAATAAAAGCAACCACACTTTACCTGTAAATAAAAAAATATTTTATAAAATTTACTTATCAGGTAATCTGAATATGGATACTGAAGACAACAAATTCAAAGCTGTCATAGAATAATAATAATAATAATAATAATAATAATAATAATAATAATAATAATAATAATAATAAAAATAATAAAAATTAAATTTTTTATTCAAACATGTTAATGATTAAACGAAATTATTTTTTGGCACTGTCACTATTGTTAGAACACTACAAAATATTAATCCCACAATTAATATAAAATAAATTTTTACAAAATTCTGGTGAAAATTTGAATTACATCAATAACTATCATAATTTCAACACTTACTTCTGTTTGATGCTTTGATGAGAAAACTGGAAGAGCTTTTACGAAAAGAGGTAACTTTGTAGAAGGAGTTCGAACATGGTCTGGTAAATCCCAAGCAGGAGAGTTGTTCCTGTCCAATGCAAGCTGAGCTAGTCTCAATTCTACAGGAAAAAAAAATATGTTTTAGCATTTAAGAAGTAAAATATTTAAATAGATATGGACATTAATGTTAAAACCATCTGATTATGCAGTAGACTTGTAAACTAATAAAGCTCTATCTGATGAAAACAATTTATAAAGAATGTAAGTTCTTGAAACTAACTCCCTTAAACTTACATTTAAAAGAAACAAAATATCAAAGGAACTGATCTACAATCCAATCTTTTTTTTAATCTACCACAAAATTTCAAAGGAACTAACCTACAATCCAATCTTTTATTTAATCTACCTGAAAATCTCAAAGGAACTGATCTACAATCCAATCTTTTTTTTAATCTACCACAAAATCTCAAAGGAACTAACCTACAATCCAATCTTTTTTTTAATCTACCACAAAATCTCAAAGGAACTAACCTACAATCCAATCTTTTTTTTAATCTACCACAAAATCTCAAATAAACTAACCTACAATCCAATCTTTTTTAACTGTTGGATTATCAGTCTGAAAAGTAAAAGTTTCCTTTTCTTTTCCATCTTTGGTTTTTATGCAGAATTGAAGACAACAAGAATCTACCCACACCATTTGTTCATCTTTTTGTTGTATGGCACGTTGAATACTTGATCCCACTTGTTGAACAACAGATGAGTTTAAATTCTAAATAAAAGTAATAATGATAAGCATTTCATAATGAAGAATTGTACAATACAGTTGTATTGCAATAATCTACTGATAACGTTATAAAAATAATTAAAAGATACATTAATACTTCAAAATCCAACACTATCATAAATAAAAAAATAAAAAGAATTCACTTTACGAGAACAAAATTTATAAAGTCCTAAGGATAACAGTTATATTAGTCTGCATAACAGAGCAAATTACGGATAAATGTTTTTACTTATGAAGTATGAGAAATAAATTATAAATAAATGCCATACCTCATAAGAACCTTTGAAAGAAGAAACTAAAGCTAATATCCTTGACAGCACTTCATAGTCGTGCATCAAATCATTCATTTCTTGCACAAGGTTGTCTACGTTATTGGATCCTAAGGACTCTTCTGGAATACGTGAAGAGTTCAGAGATCCAGATCTATTTAACCCAGCAGCTAAGAGCCTACTCAGAGTAGGAGAGGAGCTTGTATCTGTTATCTGAAAACGTGAGAGAGATTTCGCTTTCAAAACAATACCTATTTAAAACAGGAAAAGCTTCTATATAAAAATTAGAAAAATTTGAGACGTTTTTGATCTTTCAAATAATAAAAATAGTATTTAACAATATAAAACTAAAGTAATCTATCAAAAATATAGTTTTGAAATAGTTGCAAAATTGTAAGGAATAGTACCTCTACATCTTGAACAGGATAAGCCCATTTCAGTGAAAGTCTTTCACTATGTTGTAAAAAGTCGTCTCCTGATTTAGGAACCACTGAAACGCACATAACAAGATCATTTGTTAGGAACAACCTCCTGTCCTTCGTTTTGCTGATCATTCCATTTTGATTGAACTCCTAACAAATAAACAAAAAGTTAATAACATCTGTTTGACAAAAATCCAGAACTTATGGCATCAGTATTATAAAATGGATATAAAATAACTTACTAATTGTGTAACATTGTCTTGCCGTAACAGATATCTATTACCATCTCCAAGTCCTCTAATGGCAAACTTCGTATTTATATGTTTAAGAGTGTCTCTAAAAGCCTGATATTGTTCCGCCTCTCTCTTACGCTCGTTAAGCATTTCTGCAAGCGATTCTAATTGGGTAAGTGCTAGCTGAAGAGACATTCTATCATGATGTCCTTGGGGCGTATGTTTTAAAAGATCCTTTATAAAGATAGGAAAACAATAATATTAATAATACTGAAAGACAAAAGAAAATTCAAACTAATGAAAGTTTACATAAATTCAGAGAAATAAGAACAAAAAAGTAATAAATAAAGTAATGCGAAGCTACCCTAAAACTTCTAAAAATATTTAAAAAGGAAATACCTGTAAGAATAAAATGAACTGCGGAAATCTTTGTACAGGTTTCACCATTAGCCCGAAGAATGACAATCGATCACTGGAAGTGATCTGACGCATCTGAAAAATAAAATAAATGGAAAATATTGACAACTCAAAATATGAATAAAAAAAAATCCTGGTCATTGATAAAAATTTTACCAATTCAAAACAAGAGTAAATAATTAGTAGACAATATACCTTCAAAAAATCTGCGAAAGCAGACTTCTTTTTTGATTCTTGTTTAGCTACATCCATGGCACGAGAAAAATTATTAATAAAATCACTATAAACATCCAAAACGATGGCATTTGAAAAGGAAGCGACGAAGACATCACCAATTTTTTCTTCCTTGTCCCACTGCCGCACACATTCAGTTAGAGCGATGCGAAACAAAGTATGAGATTGAAGAATTTCCGTCACCCGATAAAAAAGGGTATGAAGTTTATTTGCGTTTAATATCGGTGGTTTTGAATCTTCAAGTGGCTTCTTATAATCCTAAAAGAATGAATATGTAAGCATAAATATAGTGTGTTTCTTTAAAATAAAAGAAGAATTATTGCACTATTATATTTAAATATCAACATAATTAAAATTTAAAATTGATGGTTAGAATAATAATACCAATATTCTCGTAATTAATTTGGTCTTTAAACCCATATGAAACAAAAAATATAATTTAACACTCTATAACTATTACCTTTTTATTATTATTTTAAGGGTAAGACAAACATTAATATTTTTTCTTCAATTTACTACAAGTAAATTAAACATTATTATGATTTATTAAGAAATTTTTAAAGAATACTCACATTGACTAGTCTATGGAGTGTAGCCACATAATTATTTTCACTATGAATAATAGATGCAACGATATGTCTCCTTTTTATCTGCTCTGGGGACAAGCCTTGTGGCATTGGAGGCAAATTGGGGGGCTGATGACGACGCTGAAGTGTTGATTCGAAGGCTACTCTGGCATCAAATAAAATTCCCTCCTGATCTTCTTCCAAGAGCCTTGGCATCCTACTCTGATTCTGTAAATGGGAATGAAGTGAACTGGAAATCACAGTAGGAGAAGCACCGTTGGTCATTGTATAGGAATAGCCACCTCGGTTACCGCCCGCTGCATTTGGCTTCTCAGAATTAAGTACAGAGTTTGATTTGCGTTCAACGTCATAATTACTTTTCCTTAATGAGAACCATCGATACAAGCGATTTTCTTTGGAATCTGCTGTTGATGAATTGTCTGTTTTAAAATAAATAAATAAATAAATAAATATATATATATATATATATATATATATATATATATATATATATATATATATATATATATATATATATATATATATATATATATATATATATATATATATATATATATATATATATATATATATATAAAATTTGGGAATTTCTCCTCAATAAGCAGGAAGGATGAAGTAAGGATAACGAAGTTCCTGTTCAGACCAAACAACTGAGATGTTGTAAAGAAGCTCTTACGGTATCTCAGAAGACAAAGCCACTGATCTTACACAATAAAAAAAAGAGGGAAAATATGGTCCTTCCTAAAAAGATAAAGAAAAGTAAACTAATAGAATCTGAGAACATTTAAAAACAGTGGTAGGTTTCCATGGAAAATTTTCGAAGATTTCATGGATGAATTGAAGACTTCGTTGATGAAGAGCCGTTGTTTTGAAACATTCATAATTTCTCTAAGATACGAGAGATAAATTGTTTAAAGGCCACACCTAGAATAAACTACTTGCTACTTGATGATGGAATGGCGATTCTTCAAAATGAAAAAGGTTAAATTAAAATGAAGATATCAACAAATAAATGAATAGGTGATAAAAACTTATAAAGATCTAGGCAATATAATAAACAACAGTAAAGGATGTGTGTGGCAGCAGTCTACAACAGATTTTATTGAGTGACTATGGATTTCTTATTAATTATTTGATACAAGAATTGAAGGATTAAGATATTTATAAAACCTTCTGAAAGAATTAAGTCTAACGATACAGGAAAATGGTTGACAGCGAGATCGAAAGATGAAAGACTGGGAACTAAAACAGGGTGAAAAAAAGGGTTAAAAAAAAGTGTTAAAAACAGCACAAGGAATACAATCCAAACGCCTTTTAAGCATTAACTTCTGAGAACACAGATCACACCTTTAAAATGACATTAAAGGGGTCTAAATTCAATAAGAAGCAAAAGAGTTGAGCTTTAGCAAGAGGAATGGAACCATTATGATTAACAAGAGAAAACTAAATCTATTTTGAATAGGTGTTACACAGAGACATGAGGAGAAATCTGAAAGATTATAATTTTTCCATTTTCTAATTAGAAAGAAGTTTTTTGTACCAAGGAGAATAGATCAAACAAAATCCATAAAATAAAAACGGCAAGACTTTTAGTAGTTTGAAGGCAAATAGAGTTGACAAAATGACTGAAAACTATTAGTTACATCAAGAATTATTAATTTTAGTCAAGGAATAAGAAAATAAAATGTATACCACTATTGTTAAAATGACCTCATAAAAAAAAAAAAGTTCATATATATATATATATATATATATATATATATATATATATATATATATATATATATATATATATTATATATATATATATATATATATATATATATATATATATATATATATATATATATATATTTAATTTTTTTTTTTTTTTTTTTTTTTTTTAATTTAAAAAAAAAAAAAAAGTAAACAAATTTACCAATTTCGCTTTCGTTTTCTTTAGTTGTTTCCTTGGCATCTTTCTTGAAGGCAAATTTTATGTTTCTGCTGGACTGCCTCCTTTCTCGCCACTGTTCTCGCTTTCTTAACAAACGTTGCTTGAAATTTTCCGGACTATAATTAAAAAAAGAAGATAAAAAATATAAATAAACAACACATTCTTATAATTATAGTGTATTTAATAATAATAATATTAAAAGTAATAATCTTATTCATTTTAATAATAATTATAATAATAAAATTAATAATTTATTCATTTTTCCAGTTACAGAAGTTGTACAGACAAAAATCGTATACTTTACATGTATTAATACAAAACTGAAATGGACTTTTTGGGGGACGATTAATAATAATAATAATAATAATAATAATAATAATAATAATAATAATAAACACAGCCAAGTAATAACTAATGTTTCCGAATCTGAATATATTTGAATGACATTTATGCCCTTAAACCAAATTATTAAAAAATTTATACGAACTTCAAATTTAAATCAATACAACACAAAACATATTATAAAGGGGAAACTAAAATATTTCAGAGGGATAAAAATTAAAACAAAGTAACACTGAACAAGAAAGGCGTCAAAATGGGAAGTCCAACGAACTCTTTTATTTAGGCCAATTGATAAATATAATAATTAATGAATCAAGTTTGAAATAGGTTTTTTATGAGTACATTATAAAGTGAAGAGAAGTGTTCTTTTATTTTCGTTTTAAAGCATATACGTCAGAAGAAAAGAAAAAAAAAAAAAAAAAATAAAAATATATATATATATATATATTATATATATATATATATATATATATATATATATATATATATATATATATATATATATATATATAATATATATATATATATATATATATATATATATATATATATATATATATATATATATATTTGTATAAAATATAATATGATTATTATGTTAACATAGGTATTTATAAATAACAATAAATAATGATAAGATATTAATTCTCTGCGTTAGAGTTTAAAGACCATAATAATCTAAATTGGCAATCAACCAATATAGTTGTGCAATTGCGTTCTTAAAAGCTAAAAAGTCTCACACAGGGGATAAAAAAAAGGAGGGGGGGTGGGGCAAGAGAAAGGAGATAATAATTAACTTACACATTTTGGCTTAAGGAATCAAAACTGCGTTCGAATTCCGAGGGAAAGATGAAAGAGAAACGACGTGTTAAGAAGTTATTACTAGGAACCTCCTCCTTCTGAACGAACAAACTCGAAGAGCTTGCAAATCGATTACTCTGAATTAGACTCGACTTTCTACCGGAAATCGATGGTAACGTTGTAATTTCTTTCCCATTTCCTTCACCTCCCGTACCGAAAGGCAAATCAAAATTACCGGTATTTTCTCCACTTTCAATGTTAAGAGAACTACCGCAACGTCTCACTTTAGAGTCGAATTCACCGAGATGCACTGAAGAATTGTTTTGTCCATCACCTCTAATAATGCAGCTCAAGGACTTGATAGAATTAGATCGTGAAAATGATTTGTTTTCGCGTAGTTTTACGAAATCGGGTAAATAGTTTTCAGGCATCGCCATAATTATAATAAATATATTAATCCTTTACATTTTCAGGTTAGGAAGAAATAAAAAAAAAATACGGAAATACAAAGAGAAATCCATTCATAAAATAAGCAAATACCATAACGTGCTCCTACATTAAATTTCAATGGCAAACTTTGCTTGCGGCTTCAAACTTGTGAAAATAGAGAATCATATTTTTTTTGGCACTAAGTTATTAATAAGTTTTATTTTCCGCATATATATATATATATATATATATATATATATATATATATATATATATATATATATATATATATATATATATATAATATATATATATATATATATATATATATATATATAATTTTTTGGCCACCGTATTTATCCTGATGATATACTTGTGATTGTCAATTGGCCTAATGCCACACGCTGAACACTCCAAGGTTCAAATGTTAAAAAGAAATTATTGTAAATAATACATTTTAATAGTAAACGTATATTATATATGTAAGAACGAAAATACTCGTCACCAAAAAAAATATAAAAAAAATAAATAAATAAATAAATAAAAGTTACATCACTATTTATTACGCACACACACAGGAAAAAAGAATTATGAATAAATGTTTACTCTACAATCGGAAAGGCGTAAACATGTCATTAGCATGTTCAAAACAAACTTAAATACAAGACACTGAGTAATAAAGGCTAGAAAAAGTCTACAATTTGGGGTGGAAAAAAAAAAAAAAGAATACCGCTCAGCGCACGTTTGTTATGAGAACTGATAAGATAAGACAAGATTAAACCAACGTACCAATAACACTTATTAATATTTATAAACAGTAACAATGCCCGGTATCTCCTAAATAAAGGGTTTTAGTCATACAGGAATAGTGTTGAGAATATCAAAATGATATACTTTATGCATAACAAATAGACGCTTATTTTCACAGAATATATCAAACAGTCAAAATTTTAATGCCAGATGAATAAATAATAAATAAATAAAAAATGATTACGATTAAATTCTTTTCAATTACCTATTAATAAGGTAAAACAACAAATTTTACGTCACGAATTATCCTCCAGCGAAATTTTTATTTTTAACCTAACCTAACGTAAATACCTAACCTAACGTAAACACCTAACCTAACGTACATAAACAAATTAAATATTACGAACCCATTAGTTAAGGGCGTTGGAGTTTTCTCCTCCTCTTCATTACTTGAATAAGAATCGTAATCCTCGGACCCCCATGAATCAGAAGACGAGAGTTGTCTGTGAACTTGCAAACGTCTGGAGAAGAAATTCCCATCCTCTCCGTCATTTGAATTGCTCTGACTGCCAGACGAAGGAGAAACTAAGTCCGTAATATCCTCGTACAGTCTCTCTTCTGCCCAAGGTCCGCTAACTGTGCTCGAGCGACTGGACCGACTCGATCGGCTTGACCTTGAATCTGCAACGAAGAGAAAGTTGCCATTATTATCAGAGAAAAAAAAAATAATAATGAAAGGGATAATATTTGAGAAAAATATTTACACAGGCTGGCAATCTCTCTTTACACACACATGTATACTCGTATACTCGTACATTTACATGCTCGTACATATAAATTTCTCGAATTAAAGAATTCTATTTTTATTCCCCCCTCCCCACGAAGCACACCAGAGACCAAAACGTTTAAATTATTTTTTTGAATGTAGAGCTGCATAGTATTATTTAATTACAATATTCACAATGGTTTTAATGAAAATATTTTAGAAATAAAAACGAAATAAAAACACATTGAAATTCATATTTAAAATTAAATTATATATATATATATATATATATATATATATATATATATATATATATATATATATATATATATATATATATATATATATATATATATATATATATATATATATATATATATCAGAAAAAATTTAGAGATCACTGGTGGAAATGCTAGTGGCCCACGTAATACCCGTCAGAGAGGGAAAACCTAATTCAAGTCAATATAAAGAGTAGAGACTGATATTTCCCCCGATATATGGAGTGTGAATGTGGGTGTACAAGTTGAAATGTCAAGGGTAGTTGGAGAAAATAGAAGTGTTCTTAGACTTCATAAGTCGTATATATTAGTAAATCAGTATTGCGGTTATAAGTTTGGGGTCAGAAAAACAGAAGATTCATAGCTTCTCAAAGGGTTATGAATAAATTAAGTAGTGATGCAACAATTCCTTTCCACGAATAGGGCAATGCCCGTTGAGATGTGAAGTTATATAAAAAAAAAACGTTTGGCGGCAAGAAAGTCGGTAAGAGAAGGAAATTCGATGCGGCGAAAAGCTCTAGTCTCCAAACTTTTAAGGGCTCCTTTTGTGGAACCATTATAAGAAGAAACGACAACCCTATACACCCCAAAGAAGTTGGATAGTGTAGACAAGTTCCCAAAACTTAACGTTAACGTTTTAGACGCTTTTTAATTAGTGAAAGGCGATTTACCAGGACAAAAAAAAATCTAGTACTATATTAAAGGAAAAGGAAATTAGAAATACAAGAAAAACAGGAGGATCAGTTGCTTCAAGGCAACTCTCACAACATCAGCTATTAGTGGTTATCTTGGCTACTTACTTATCAAGAAAAATGAAGGGTTAATTCATGGGCATAAAAGTGGATAGATGATAAGCGATATTTATAAGGTCATAATGAAAAGTAAAGATGGAAAAAGATAGAACATAACCTTGGAGAATAATGGGAAATATCAACACCATTTATATAATTACGATATAGTATGAATAGTAGTCTACATAACAGCTGCTACAAAGCGACCAAAATATATAAAAATTAAATTACGGAAAGATGAGTAGTTACAGAAAAACAATAGTTATCGAAGGTCTTATGCCAGCCTATATCGAAGGTTTTTGATATATCCACCACCATAATAAAGGGTTTAATAAAATCTCAAAGCAGAGAGGAGGGAGAGATCACAGAAGAGCCCTTCTAAGAGATCACATGAATGAAGATTTTTTAAATTTTCCAATTTAAGGATTCGAAGAATTTGAAACAAGGCTTGGACAACAAATTGATAGGAAAATTAAGTTTGGATTTTTATTATTATTATTTATCAAAACAGGCAAATTAAGACGCTGATAGGCAAAGACAAAATAGTTGAATTTTGCATATTTGTCCTGTTCTCACACACTAAAATTGTTAAAATCAATGTTTCTGAAGATACTATAGGGTGTCCCACATGCTCTCAACCGCATATATCTTATAGATATCAAAGTTACTAGTCATAAGTTAATAAAATTAGGTACGAACAAACCATGATGTGTGAGAATCGGGCTGACATTACGACAAGTGTTAGAAGTCATCGCCATTAGCATCATGGCATATACCTCCACTCGTTTTTCCACGTTACGGAAAGTTGCCTGCCAAAGTTCCTTGGAAATGACCTTATTTTCAGAGAAGGACTCAATTTCTTTCATGCTGACGTTAGACGTGTGGCAAGTGGAGCGATCTCTCATGATTCTACCTCGTTTCCTATACACCAAGATTCGTTCGTAGCAAATTTTATTAATTTATCACTAGTACTTTGATATCTATAAGCGCATATCTGGGGTCGAGAGCGAGTGAGACACTCTATGTTATATCGTACATTAAAATTACATGTATTTAAACATTTGAATAAAGAATAAAGAAAAGACAATTTAATTCTTCCTCATTATAAAATTTTTAAATTTCTTAAAATAATAATGGAAAATTTTAAAATATACTTTTCCAATTTCATTGTCATCGTCAATAAATTTTTAATCGTCCCATCACTAATATATATATATATATATATATATATAATATATAATATATATATATATATATATTATATATATATATATATATAATATATATATTAATATATATATATATATATATATATATACTTACCAACAGGTTCTGTAGTAATTTGAGAGTCACATTTTGGAGCTTCTATTTCGTCATAAATGATAGTTTCATAAATTGGTTCAGTATCATAGTATAAAGCATTATCATCCAGTTGCTTTTCATCCTTATTAAAGAATACATGATCGATTTCATTATTATCGTAAACGATTTCATTAGTATTCTCTCTATCTACAATTTCATTTCTAAAATCTTCATCATTATCAGAATTATATTCGACGTCATTGGAAAAAGTAACTGTCTTCACATTCGGACAATTATTATCCACAGTATAGTAAGGTAATCCATTAAATTGAGAAGAATCAGATGTAGTGTTGTTATTATTTTCCTTACGTCCTTTTACATCAGTGTAAATGGGAAAAGAAGACTGACAACCATCTTTCATTTCTTCACATGAATCACTTTTGAGTTTTGATGGCGATTCAATGCCAGGGTCTAGTGCATCGCATATTTTTAAGCCATTGTCTGACGTCAATATGTCATCGTGACGTAAGGGTTTATTTTCAATGTCAACCGAACTATTTAAAGAATTATCGAAACAAGCAGTAATTGATTGAACTTCGTCCCTGTTACTGATTTCTATATTATCATTACATAAATCCGTTTCATTCACCTTTTGAACCTGGCGAGCCCTTTTCTTCGCAAATTTCAGAACTTTCCATGTTATCTTTTGTACATTTAAGATTCTCATCCAATATTGATTCTAAAACTATATCACAGTCACTATCTTTGGCATCATCAAACCTCTCAATTGCATTATAGCTTAACTCATCTGGGTGCTCCTTGTTGCTATCCTCGGTTATTTTATTTACTTCTAATAAACCGCTGTTTTCCATATCAGTACAAACTGTGATTGCATCATCCACAAGGTATTGAAATTTCGAATCTTTGGTTGATTTCACTTCACTCTCCTTCTCAAAGTCCCCAAAATTATTCGAACTAAGACTACAAGAGTCGCCACTACACTCTTCAAGACGCAATTCCGCAGCTGTCGATAAATCGTCGACGTAGCATACAGAAATCCCATCGACGTCCGAATCCGAATCATCTACATCATTTAATAGAATAGATCGATCAATAAATGTTGGATGACTTCTACAGAATTGAGGTTCATTAACTTTGTGCAGTTCATCACAAGGAGAAAAACATTGGTCAGGAGATTCCTTCACACATTTTATATCGCATATTTCAGCAGTGCTGTTACACTTACTGTTATTTTTCTCTTGGACGGAAAGTTCACAAGTGTTTTCTGAAAGACTTTCTATTCCTAGAGGAAATAATTGCGGTTCTTCCATTTTTTCCACCATGTTTAAAGAACATTACGTTTAAGAACTTGTTTAATATTAAAAAAATTCTAAACATTTTATAGTTTTATTTAAATTATCACAAATTGCACACTGTCACATATCCAAATACTAAAAATAATTTCCATGACATGAAAAATTACAAATAAACATTTGAGTAATCTCACTGAAAAATAATTTTCATTTTCAATATTACTTCATGGGTATATATATATATATATATATATATATATATATATATATATATATATATATATATATATATATATATATATATATATATATATATATATATATATATATATATACACAACTGTGTGTGTATGCGCGCCTGTGAAATTTACGCATCGTAAAAAAACATTCTGCAAGGTCAAAATTTCAACCATAGTCAGCTAGTTGTAAATAACAAAAAATGTGAAAAAAACTTACATGTACACACAAGTTAGAACGAAATTCATATGCATATACACAAACTAATTTGCAGTAAAGCTCGATTTCTAGTATTCCTTTTAACCTATATAAAAACAGCTTTATAGCCATGAACAAATGAGCAATGTACGAAAGCACAAACAAACAACATGTAAAGAGCAAACAAAAAATGACGAAAGAACAAACAAGTAACATACAAAGAACAAACAACATACAAACATACAAAGTACAAACAAACAACATATAAAGAACAACAAGCAATGCACGAAAGAACAACCAACATACAAAGAACAACAAGCAACGTACGAAAGACAAACAAGTAACATACAAAAAACAAACAACATACGAAGAACAAACAAGCAACGTACGAATGAACAGGCAACATACAAAAATAAAGAACATACAAAGAACAACAGGTAACATACGAAAGAACAAACAGGCAACATACAAAGAACACAAGCAACATACAAAAACAAAGAACAAAAAAGCAACATACGAAAGAACAAACAGGCAACATACATTTATACAAATAACAAACAAGCAACATACAAAAACAATGTTTAATTCGTTCGAAGGCATATAAGTAAGAAAATTAAAATTGTTTATGAACTGCATTTGAATGGTGGTCAGAATTAATCAAAAAACCTCTTATGCTCTTTCAGGAGAAATAACCATTTATTATGTATATTATATATATATATATATATATATATATATATATATATATATATATATATATATATATATATATATATATATATATATATATATATATATATATATATATATATATATATATTTCTAATTATCACATTTTCGTATGGCAACCCCGTATTGACTTTCTTTTCTGAATGGTAAAAGAGATAAGTCTTATAACCTAAGCAGGAGAAAAATTCCAAAATTTGCCTTATATAATCTGTATAAAATGCCCATTTTTGCGTATATCCGGTGTGTTGGTTATAAGACTCATCTATTTACACCAGGCAATAATAGTTATTTTACTCATACAAAAAACACAATAAATAATATAGAAAAAAAAAATATTACATATACATTCATGTTATATATACAATGTAACTAGGTCATCCATTTTCCTACTCAGATACGATATATTTTAAATAATTGAAGAGTCTACTGACATTAAAAAAAAAAGAAAAAAGCTTACTACAATGAGATTTAACCTTGCTCTCACATAATAAATACAATGGCCTAATACGCTTTAAAGCATATATATATATATATATATATATATATATATATATATATATATATATATATATATATATATATATATATATATATATATATATATATATATATATATATATATGACGATGTAAAGAGAACAGACTTTATATGAATATCATAAAAATTTACCTCATAGGCTTATATAAAAAATATATTTTGGCGATTTCGACAAGCATTCGTAAACAACTCACCGTTAACACCTGTACAGAAATTTAACATACATTTTACAGCATATCTTTATGTCTTATTTTAACATTTACCGTGAAAATATCTATTGCTATTTAGTTACATTTTCAATTTTAATATTAGGTAAATTTAGTCTGGTCATACATTGAATACGTTGTACACTTTGATTACCCTGGCGGCCCATTTTCAATACAGCTTAGCGAAATATAATATATATATATATATATATATATATATATATATATATATATATATATATATATATATATATATATATATATATATATATATATATACTTGACTGGGGTTGGGTGGGTGGTTGGTAACTGTCACCCGGACTTTAATAAGGAAAAAAATTTGCAATTTTACAAATACGGAAAGAAAAAAATTGCACACATCGTTATATATATATATATATATATATATATATATATATATATATATATATATATATATATATATATATATATATATATATATATATATATATATATATATATATATATATATATATATATATATATATATATATATTAAGTAATTGTCCTACAAATGCATTTATTATAATGGTAAAAGCTATATGCTTCCATTATATTAACTTCCTTTCCCCAACAAAGGGATCCCCCGCCCCCACCACCAAACCAAGTCTTTGTTTTTGATATATATATATATATATATATATATATATATATATATATATATATATATATATATATATATATATATATATATATATATATATATATATATATATATATGTGTGTGTGTGTGTGTGTGTGTGTGTGTGTATGTTGCACTGGGTGATATTTTTCGGAAAAATATTATCCTAAATTTTAATATCAAAAATAACTTTTGAAGATTACGTAACAAATATTTGTAATTTGAAGGGAGAGAGATAGGAAGTGTTTTGCTCTCTAAATCCTTGCATATATATATATATATATATATATATATATATATATATATATATATATATATATATATATATATATATATATATATATATATATATATAATATATATATATATATATATATATATATATATATATATATATATATATATATATATATTATATTTTAATAAATTATAATTTATTTATTTAAAAAAAAAAAAAAAAAAAAAAAAAAAAAAAAAAAAAAAAAAAAAAAAAAAAAAAAAAAAAAAAAAAAAAAAAAAAATATATATATATATATATATATATATATATATATATATATATATATATATATATATATATATATATATATATATATATATATATATATATATATATATATATATATATATATATATAATATAATTTTTTATTTTAATTTTATTATTTTTTTTTTTTTTAAAAAAAAAAAAAAAAAAAAAAAAAAAAAAAAAAAAAAAAAAAAAAAAATAATAATAATATAATAATATAATAATAATAATAATAATAATAATAATAATAATTAATTAATAAATATTTTTCACGTTTAGTAATGCTAACAATAAATATTGATTTCCTATCTTCACAGATATTTATATTTAATATAAAAGAATCCAGATGCTTAAATCGGTGATCCTATTTCAAATATTCAAATCGATCTACCGAACACCTACTTAAGATCCTTCGTACACTTGCTACAGCTGTTGATGAAACTTTTGTTTCCAGATGTTCGGAATTTCAGGAGCGAAATATAAAAATTTTAAAAAAAAATTTTTTAAATATACTTATATACAGTACAATAACTATAATAGATTCAATCTATAAATAAATAAAAAAAATAAAATAAAAAAATAAATAAATAAAATAAAAATTTTAAAAGAAAATCTATTATTTTTTTCGTAATTTCCCAAAATCCGTACAGTTTCATCAACCGAATGTAGCTAGTACGTGAAAGGGTTTTAACAAGTATGATGTAGCATAAAATAAAATCGATTATTATTATTTTTATTATCATTAATATATTTTTTTTAATGTCACTTTGTATGGCTCTAATCTGAGTTTCAGTTTCGGAGTCGGGTTGTGCCGGTACAAAAAAAAATATTTCTAGTAAAGCCGAAGATTTAAAAAAAAAAAAAAAAAAAAAACTTCTAACCATGAGTTTCAAATTAAATATGCAATAAATTTTTTTTTTTTTAGTTTCAAATTAAACATGCAATAATATATTTTTTTTTTTTTAAAACTCTTAGCAGTAAATAATAATGGTTTTTACCACCTTGAGATATTCCTTATTAATAAGCCTCTGTGAATAAATTT
Source organism: Armadillidium nasatum (assembly GCA_009176605.1). NCBI lineage: Eukaryota > Metazoa > Arthropoda > Malacostraca > Isopoda > Armadillidiidae > Armadillidium > Armadillidium nasatum. Next base: position 22,040 of record SEYY01008295.1, on the reverse strand, counting down.
TTTTTTTAATGGGATAAATCTTATTTAAAAAAAATAAAGAATTAATAAAAAAAATAATAAATAAATAAATAATTCTTAACATTCTACTAAACTCCATGAGAAGCACTCCTTTTAAATATAATTCTAACTATTTTGTTTGCATAAAATATTACTTCACCAGAGAAGTGTGGAAATAATAGGGTACATTGGATACTTTACTTGTTCAAGAGCTTACTAAAGCAAATAACTAAAATATCTTCTGATAATGCTCTTTATATATATATATATATATATATATATATATATATATATATATATATATAATATATATATATATATATATATATATATATATATATATATATATATATATATATATATATATATATAAACTAAAGAATAGTAAATTTTAATAAAAGAAAAAACATTTGTTAAAAAACTTTTCCTCATTCCCTTCGAAGCATTCGGGGAAGGTGCTTTGAACCCGGAGGCCAAATGGATAGGGGGGATGGGGGGAAGAGGGGTAGTGAATTGGAGGTAAAATAGGGGAAGGGAGGAAATTCATCCCACCAGTTGTAATCAAAACCTACGAATATTATTATATAATATATATATATATATATATATATATATATATATATATATATATATATATATATATATATATATATATATATATATATATATATATTATATATATATATATATATATATATATATATATATATATATATATATATATATATATATATATATATATATATATATATATATATATATATATATATATATATATATAGAAGATGCTCCCAAGTACTTTTAATTCTTTATTTTGTATTTTGGAACATTGTTTAGCTATGTTATATTATGCTACGTTAGGTTACATTAATTTTGATTAGGTTAGGTTAGGTAAGAGACGTTGCTAAAAATGGAATGAGTATATATATATATATATATATATATATATATATATATATATATATATATATATATATATATATATATATATATATATATATATATTATATATATATATATATATATATAATATATATAATCTTTCCAGTTTGAATAACAGGAAGTTTTTGTTGAATGTAAAAAAAATTTAAATTCTATACGAAATAATGTAAATAACTATTAGCAATACTAATTGAGTGACTAAAATCAATTAAAAAAAAAAAAAAAAATAAAAAAAAAAAAAAAAAAAAAAAAAAAAAAACGTTAATTTAAGTAATAAAATTTAAATATAAAATATAATAATATAATATATATATATAATATATATATATATATATATATATATATATATATATATATATATATATATATATATATATATATATATATATATATATATATATATATATATATATATATATATATATATATATATATATATATATATATATATATATATATATATATATATATATATATATATATATATATATATATATATATATATATATGAGAGAGGTTTTTGTATGAAATGGTGAAAAAGTCTCTATACTTTACAATACAGTCATTATTGTCCACAGAAACATATTCATAAAAAAAGCTTTTAAAAACAGAAAAAAATAACATGCTATCTTCTAATTAGCACTAAGAAGGGGCAGTTAGAAGAAGAAGAAGAAGAAGAAGAAGAAGTACGGTCACCGTACGGTACATAATTAAGCGATAATATGACCTTGTGATTTCGAATGTGCATAAGGCCACTTGCCAGGTCACATGAAATAAGGTATCATTTGGCTACCTACCCCTAAAGTAAATTCAAAGTAACCGGAAATAAAAATCGGTTTACAATATTTAAATTTATAGAAAAACGTCAAACTTTTTATTTCAAAGAATTATGAATATTTCATTCAAAGAAAAAGTTCGTTTGTCGGTTTCATAAATGCTTTGAAAAAGATTGGCTGACTGTGAGGTATAAAGTGTTTTTTTCGCGTGATGCAGAGATGAACGACATTCAGGTGAGGTGCGATACTCGGCCAACTTGAATATAGTTTCAATAGGAAATTTTATAGTAAAAACTTTCACTATTTTCCTTATCTCACAAAATATACGCGGTTCAGTCTACATTCAGATACAATAATAATAATAATAATAATAATAATCCGTTATTTTTAAAAAACATTTGAGAGATTGGACAACTTCAATAGTTTCTGAATCAAGTGTTCTTACCACAAACCACAAGGAATCTGTCTTTCCTTATTGCTGCTTTATATATATATATATATATATATATATATATATATATATATATATATATATATATATATATATATATATATATATATATATATATATATATATATATATATATATATATATATATATATATATATATATATATATATATAACGCACAAGAACACATACAAAGGCAAAAGAAGTTTTAAGTGGTTTTAGATTTAATTTTTACAGTTACATTCATTATTTATTTTTCTGGCTAAAAAATAAAGGGCTGCTTAGGTATCATATTAGAATATAATATATATATATATATATATATATATATATATATATATATATAATATATATATATATATATATATATATATATATATATATATATATATATATATATATATATATATATATATATATATATATATATATATATATATTACATTTTTTTTAAATATTCATAACTTCGGCCTTTTTTTAACACTTTTAAAATATATTCATTTAAACGACCTAAAATGGAAACTACTACTAATAAATTTACAGAATTTCTACAGAAATTATGAGAAGCGACATATGCGGTTATAATTAGAACTACAGTTTAGAAATGTGACGTCATCCACAAGCGATAAATTTAGGAAAGTATTTTTCAATAGAAAAGACTTAACTGCTGTAACTTATTATTACGTAAACTTTGCCTCACGGGCATTGGGCTAATCGATTACGAGAACTTTCTAGGTAATTTCTTCCTAGGATCCGAATGAGGTAGAGGAACAGTGACTCCAAGCACGTAAATCAGTCAGTTTGATTTTTTAATAAAATTTACTTCTGAGAAACACTGAATTCATCCATTCAAAAGTATTCTGATATTTTTTTTAATTTTTAGTTTCAAATTTTGCCTAAAGTTGTTAACCGGGTGAATTTTTTATTTCACAATAATTTTTGAGGTTTATTTATTTATTTATTATTATTATTTTTTTTCCTTTTGTAACTTTCGCTCCCAGGAAGGCTTCAACCTGTCAGCGGGATCAGCTTACGTCTCCACTTCGGTATGTCCTGTACCGATACGTTCCGAGGCTGATCCCAGAATTTCACGAGCAAATTCAATTTCAGGGAGCGGCTTGCTAGGCCTGTCCTGCCCTAGAGACTGCAATGTCCAGTATCAAGCATACAAACAAGGTCCATCAAAATGCATATTACGTTTACTTCTCATATATATATATATATATATATATATATATATATATATATATATATATTATATATATATATATATATATATATACAATATTATCTTAAAAAATAAAACAATAAAAAAAAATAATAAAAAATAAAAAAAAAACTACGAATCCCTTTTAATGTCAATTATAATAATTGAAAAAAAAGTAATATTTATAATAATTAAAAAAAAAGAAAACCACTAAATCAATCCATTTATAGAAAAAAAAATTTAAATCCCGTAATAAGATAATGCGATAGTCTACGTAGAAGTATCAACATTTGTCTGAGTTTTTTATGTTACCTAGTAACATTTATTCACATAAGCCACTGATTTGAATCAACAACGTTAAACACTTGAGCTCCCAACCGAAACAAGAGTTTGTCAAACACACAGGTCCTCATATATATCAACAAATATTTGCATTTACCATTGTAATTAGATTTTCAGTAAAGAAGCAAAGGTATCTATCAAATTTCTATTTGAGCATTGATGCGCTTGTAAAGGGCACCACTATACACCCTCATTTAAAACTGGTTTAAATGGCAACTTCCCCTAAGATTGAGAGACTAAATCTATTTCAACAATTTCTCCACAATACCCCAAAAAAAAATTTAAATTATTTTTATAATTATTTATTTAATTTTTTTATTAATTTTATTTTACACATCTCAAATTTTTATTTTTCCAAATCATACAAAATTTCAAATTTTCTTCAAAATATTACATTTTCCCCCTCACAAAAATTAAATGTTACAGTAAATTTCTAAAATTTTTATTAATTATATTAAAATTATTATTTTATTAATCTTTCCTCTTCCTTCTTTCCCTTTTATAATTTTTTCCGGTTGTTTTTTTTCCGTACACCTGACCTTTCCCATTCATATTATCATAATTTTTTAATATTTATACTGCACAAAATTAAAACACCCTCTGTAACTAGACCTTTAACATATTATATATATATATATATATATATATATATATATATATATATATATATATATATATATATATATATATATATATATATATATATATATATATATATATATGACTCCGAGACAAGTTTGTCAAACTTATCCAAATCTACACGAATTTTAAGTCAGACATCCGATATATATATATATATATATATATATATAATATATATATATATATATATATATATATATATATATATATATATATATATATATATATATATATATATATATATATACCTTCCTATTACTTTTTAATAACAATGGGCAGCTTATCGCATTGTATTTCATTCATCAATAACAAAACCCTTCAATTAAGATTTTACAACCTGATCCTTAATTATATATATATATATATATATATATATATATATATATATATATATATATATATATATATATATATATATATATATATATATATATATATATATATATATATATATATAATATATATATATATATATATATATATATATATATATATATATATATATATATATATATATATATATATATATATATATATATATATATATATATATATATATATATATATATATATATATATATATATATATATATATATATATATATATATATATATATATATATATATATATATATATATATATATATATATATATATATATATATATATATATATATATATATATATATATATATAATCTCCTGCAGTATAAGTAATACCCTTGACATATATTGGGTGACGAGGATTAGGATTCGTGCGACGCATTGAATGCGAAGTGACGCAACTGAAAAACACGCCGACGAAATATAAACTCCCTTGACGCTAACTTAAAAAATGCCACATGGCCATAATTTTAATAATCAAAGGCTGGTAATTTATAATTATATTATATATATAATATATAATATATATATATATATATATATATATATATATATATATATATATATATATATATATATATATATATATATATATATATATATATATATATATATATATAGGGACCGACCGGGGCTGGAATTGGCCGGGGCCGGGGTCACCCAAATTTGGCCGGCCAAGGTCGGGGATGAGGACAGGGACAGGGTCGGGGTTACCTAAAATTTGTAAAGAGGTCAGAAGCACTGAAATTTTAGGTTAAGAAAATTAGATATATTTAATTGGTTTATTTATTGTAAGGAAGGAGTAGAATAGGCAACATTCACTTAAATTAATGATTATATGCATTTTCTCTAAAAAAAAAATCAGAAAATTACAGTTTTGTATATTTAAAGTTTAAAAAAGTACAAAAATTAAAAAAAAATTATTCTAATTCAAAATAGTGATTTAACACGTTTACCTAGGTAAGACCCAAAGGTAAAGTTTGAAAAAATGTAAGATATAAAATTATCAATTTAACCTGTATTTATACATATCATTGTTATTTTATTGCTATTATTAAACTTGTATATTTAGCTGCATTATTTAAAAATTATTATTTGTTTATACTTCAGTCAATATGGCTAAAAGTTCAGCTTTGCAGTATTTGAATACTTTACAATTTTCAGGATAGGCTGAATAGCTAAATGTAACATTGCAGTCAGAAAATTAGAAGAGAATCACCGGGTGCTACAAGTAAAAAAAATTTCAACCAAATCTTTTTGGAGTATCTAAAATCAAAACACAAAGATGAACATTCACTAGCAGAAAAGGAGCGGTCAAAAGAAACAGAAAAGAAAAAATCTTAATTTTCTTATATTTTGTTTGAAATTTTTTTTTATTATTTGACTGATTGAGCTGAAATTTTCAAAGTATGTGAATTTTTTCACGAAGTTCTGAGTTGATTTCGAGCATTTTTTGAGTCTATAACGGTTTGAAATTATTTGACCCAAAGTTGAAAAAAAATGAATAATGGGTCAAACCACTGGTCACATGAGCTGAAAATTTAACTGAATACACCTTTGCCTCAATTTCTTGCATTGGTGGAATGATTTTTGATATCACGTCTAGAAAAAAAATAAAAACTTGAAATTTTAAAAAAATCGTACCCTTCTGGAGGAAAAAATTATTTAAAAAAAAAAAATGTCAAATAATTTTTTTTATTTGTGATATTGTTTAGAAGAGGAAAGGGCAACAATTTTATTTAGTGAATTATTAAATGCTTTTGTTTGAAGCGAGATATAGCCTCTCAAACTTTTGGAATTTTTGAAATTTGGAAAAATGGACCTTTTTGAAGGCTATATCTCAAAACCAAGAATCATCGAATAAAGTACATAGAGGAATTTGTAGCCCCACCAATCCTCTATACACACCAAAAAATGGAAATGTTATAGTTGTATTTTTGAAAAAAGATTTTGCCTGAAAGGTGGATTTTTTAGTTCAAAAATTTTTTTTCCTATAGTTGGTCAGTTTTTGGCATATAAATTTTTTCTATAAGAGAACAAAAGTCTATTAAGGCTTTTGTACCCATATAATTTTAAATAATATCAAATTCATATTAAAAAATGGTTTGGCACCGCATTCTATTGAAAAAGGGTAAAAATTCCACAAAAAAAAAAAAATAAAAAAAAAAAAAAAAAACTTTTAACCATAATAGACTTAGAAAAACGCTAGAAATAGACTTTCTTACCGGTAAAAAATCTATTTAACTGAAGTTTAGCAGAATCGGCTGAAAATTTAAATAAATTTTTTTTTTGTATAATTTG
>SEYY01008292.1:20000-23583 GCA_009176605.1 Armadillidium nasatum | reverse complement strand
TTTAAAAGTAGAGGATCCAATTTCAAAAAACGTTTTTAATATTTGACAGATTTTTATCAAGTTTACAGGGTATATGCCTTTTCACGCGCTGGAAAAAGTCGATTTCTGACGTTTATCGGTGTCTATAACGTTTGAAAGTTATTTTGAAAATTTATCTTTGAGAAAAGGGAATGGCGGGGCCAAACCACTGGTCGAAATGACCTGAAAATTGAACTGTATATTCCCAGCTCCAACTGCAAGAAACGCTAGGAACATAATTTTTATATCTGCTTAAGAAAAACAGTTATGCGCCCTCAAAAATGCAGTTAGAATTTTTTCCTTTTAAATTTACCCTTCCGGAGAAAAAAAAATTCATAAAAAAACTACATCTACAACCTTTTTCATTTTTGGTGGGTGTATAGAGGATGTACAGAGCTACAACTTTCTCTCAATATTTCATTTAATGCTATATCTCGAAAACAATAAATACTATTGAATGAAGTATTAAGAGAAAATTGTAGCTCTGCCCCTCCTCTATACACCCACCGAAAACGAAGAAATGTGTAGGCGCAGTTTTTTTTTTAGGAATTTTTTCTCGGGTAGGTAAATTTTCAAAAAAAAATTAAATTTGCATTTTGGGCATATAACTTTTTTCTAAAGCAGATATCAAAAATCTATTGCTGGCGTTTCTTGTAATTGGAACTGGGAATATACAGTTCAATCTTCAGGCCATTTCGACCAGTTTTTTGGCCCCGCTATTCACTTTTTTCAGGGTGAAACTATCCAAATAACTTTCAGACCGTTATAGCTACAGAAGAAACTAAAAAATCGAGTTTTCCTTAGATTGTTGAATTACAAGGACCCTGTAAATTTTAGAAAAATCGGTCAAGAAATAGAAAAGTAGATTTGAAATTGGATCCTCCCCTTAATTTTTTTTTTTTTTTTTTTTTTTTTAAATTGGGAAAAATTACCTTCCGGACAAAAAAAATAAAAAAAATACTCCTAAGGATTTTTTTTTATTTTTGGTAGGTGCTTAGAGGAGGTATAGAGCTAAAACTTTCTCTCAATACATCATTCAATCTATTTGTTGTTTTCGAGATATAACCTCTCAAATTTTGGAAATTTTAAAATTTCTTTGAAAATTGGTCAAATTTGAGAGGCTAAATCTCGAAAAGAACAAAAAGCATTGAATAAAGTATCTTCATACCTCTTCTATACATCCTGAAAAAATAAAAAAGTTGTTCCTTTTTTTTTTTTTTTTGTTGTCTGTACAGGTAAATTTTTAAAAAATTAAAAAAAAAAAACGTTTTCGACAGTTGGTCAAAAAAGGGCTTGTAACTTTGTTCCTAAAAAACAGATATGAAAAATCTTTTAGTAGTTTTTGTAGCTACTAAATTTGTGAATAGATAGTTCAATTTTCAGGTCATTTCGACCAGTAATTTGAACCCACCATTCATTCAAAAAAGGGGAAAATTTTCAAAAAAACTTTTAAACTGTTATAGATACAGAAAAACGTCAGGAATAGAGTTTTTTCCACTGAAAAATATGTATATACCCTGAAAATTTGAGGATAATCAGTCAAGAATTATTATTATTATTATTTTTTTTTAAATAGTATCCAGTCCTTCAGTCTTCTATTTTAATGGAAACGTGAGCTCATTCAGCCTTTGACGAAGATTGGGGATCCTTCTCAATCCTCCAACTACCGTTCCCATTTCCTTGACATCCATTCTTTTTAAAGTTTTCTAATTTATCCTTAACAAGAAGATTTAGAAACGTCTCAATTCTTCTAATCTTATCTCTGATCCCCAATATGGCTTTTGTAAGAAACGCTCTACTGGTGTCTTCTTTCCCTTCTTTCTGACTCTTGTGTCCTCCGCTCTTCGATATTTCGGTGAATCTTTTTCTATCTAGCTGGACATAACTAAAGCTTTCGATAGGGTCTGGCACAAAGCTTTGATTTCTAAACTTCCCTCTTTCAAAATCTATCTTTCTCTCTGTAATCTTCTCACTAATTTTCTCTCTGATCGTTCTATAGCAGCTGTTATAGACGACCACTGTTCATCTTTAAATCTATTAATAGTGGTGTTCCTCAGGGTTCTGTCCTATCCCCAACACTTTTTCACCTTTTCCTTAATGACCTTCTCTCTATTACTTTATCACCTATCCACTCCTATGCTAATGACCCCACCCTTCATTACTCATTTCAATTTGAAAAACGCCGTCCGTTCCAAGAGCAGTTAAATGAAGCTACAATGGTGACCTTGGAACAACTAACCTCTGATCTTTCTCGCATTTTGAATTGGGGCAGAAAACATGGACATTTTCAATGCTTCAAAATCTATAATTCTCCATCTCTCTACTCGACATAATCTTCCACACTACTATGATATCTTCTTTGAAAACACAGAACTCAAAATTTCATTTATCCTTAATATTCTCAATGTTTCTTTTTCTCGTAATCTTTCATGGATAGATCACATTACTTCTCTTTTTAGACAAGCTTCTAAGATGTTGGCTGTTCTGAGGCGCCTTCGTAATTTTTTCACGCCGCCTCAGTTGCTTACTCTTTACAGGGACGTTGTTCGCCCCTGTATGGAGTACGTCTCGCACATCTGAGATGGTCATACACATAAAGCTCTCTTTCAAAAGGTGGAGTTTAGGATCTTTCGTCTCATAAACTCTCGCACTCTCACTAATTCTCTCCAGTCCCTTTCTGCTTGTCGAATTGTTGCGTCAATCTCTCTCTATACTTTCGATATTACAACGGACATTACTCTTCTGAACTATCCCGTCGCATACCTCCTCCATGGAGAAGAGCTCGTACGACACGCCTCTCTACACATTCTCAGCTATTCTCTGTCCAACTCCCTAACTGCAGACTTAACCGCTATGCACAGTCTTACATGTACTCTGCTGATAAAGTCAGGAACACTCCTTTTATCTGTTTTCTAAATTCCTTTGATTTTCAAATTTTCAAACGCCGTTTATCTGGACATGTCGTCCTTTAACGACGAGATGGAAATTGGTAGGCCTCCGGCCTTTGCTCACCAGAAGTTATATATATATATATATATATATATATATATATATATATATATATATATATATATATATATATATATATATATATATATATATATATATATTGCTTTGAACTACTTATGAAAATATTTATGCAACATGTAACTGGAAAACTGCTACTTAAATGTGTTAAAATCAAATTCTCAGAGTTAGGAACATTAGTGATATTTATGCTAATATTTGTGCATGCAAAATTCTTTGTAAAGTATCACAGCAAACCTATATAAGCAGCATTTAGAGCAGCGAAATGAGAGTTGGATTGCAGAGACCGAAACGATAGCACGAAAACGAAACCGGGTAGCCCTCAAGAATTGGAAAACGAGCAATAATAATAAAAATATAATTGTAGATGCAATTAAAGAGTCAATGGAAAAAAGAGAAAGTTTTCCTTAATAATGAAGTATTACTTGCTGCAATCTATATTGATCCTGTGTACCGGATTACCCTGAATCATGTACAGCTCAGCAGAGGAAAGATAGCATTGATAAATATAGCAATTCGAATGGAGCAATATAATACT
>SEYY01008292.1:5000-15000 GCA_009176605.1 Armadillidium nasatum | reverse complement strand
AGACATCTGGTCAAACCAGAGCAGGATCATATTACAGCACTTATATATATAATATAAAATATAGTATATATATATATATATATATATATATATATATATATATATTATATATATATATATATATTATATATATATCAGCACATATTCCGCATGAAGCAGGATGGTGTCAGCATCGTATTTACTGTATTTCCTGCAACCGTACGTGGAAGAATACTTACAGAAGAGTTCCACCTCTAGAACCATAAGAATATATATAATATATATATATATATATATATATATATATATATATATATATATATATATATATATATATATATATATATATATAATATATATATGAACTTTAATTACTTAAAAACTATTACTACAAATGATCAAAATCTTTTGATGTTTCTTTCTTATTTCTTTCTTCTTTTATTTTTCTAATTTTTTTGTGAAGCTTTAAAAAAAGTAATAGTAATTTAGTGACGCTTAGAATATCTTCAGTTTTCGCAGTTCGTGAACTCGTAATTATTTATAGCTTTCGCTTTTATTTAAGCCGAAATTATATTTCAATTTGTGTTCTTCTTTGAAACGATTGTGTCATTAAACATTAATATCTTCTGCTCTCGAAGATAATAATGCTATCGAAGATAATAATTTCAAATGCTAAAATCTTAGATTTACTTTAAATCTTTTGTGATAGAACTAGCATTCTCTTTAGTTTTATGTTTCAAGTCGGTGTCTTTCTTAAATGTAACTATCGAGTTCGTAAGTCTTCTATTCGTCTTTTTTACAAAATTAATCATTGTGCATCCTTGTTATATATATATATATATATATATATATATATATATATATATATTATAATAATATATAAATAATATTATATATATATATATATTTCGAAATACATAAAATATAATAAACTAGTGTATCGGATATTTATACATCCAAGTTCAATAAGTATAAGATACCGTAATAATAATAATCAATAATAATAATAATAATAATAATAACGCTTAATTAAAATGAAAATTAAGTATGAAATAATAATTAGAAATAAATTAGAATTGGCTTTTCTTAATCCTTTCAATTAACTAAATTATATCGGAGATTGTTGCAAAGGAATACAGAGTCCTTCAAAATAACATCCTCGGTAATTTTAATTTTTTTTTTTTAATTAAAATATGATCTTTATACAGAATGACCTCTACTAATACAATAGTTTATATTATATGCAGTTAATTGGGCACTTTGGTTTTCTGATCCAAATCTTCTTGTTGCCTTCTTAAATAATTTGGAAAGCTTTATATTAACTAGTGAAATAATCAGAATCCAATAATTTAAATTTTTCAGTAAACAAAACCAACTGTTTCGTCTTCACAACATGTCCACAAAATGATCCTCCTTACGTAACCATCCATGGAAAGGAATTCAAACAAACAGCTTCACAATAACTCTTGTATTAGGCGAAAATTTTAACTAATAGTTAACTTTAATATTAAGAGTAAGGCAGAAAAGAACATCTGAAAAAGAACGTTTGTTATTTACAGGTGAGGTGAGAGAGCCATCGAAGAAGATAGGAAAGTTAGGTGTTTTTAGAGGGAGATGTGAAAAGTTGTTTTTAAAGAGACGAATTTTACAAGGTTGCGGTGACCCACCCGGAAAAACTTTTCTAGATTGGCAAGAATAGAATCAGTAAAGTTAAAGACGAGAAGTAACTCTAGCAGCAAAAGAGGGAGCACATTTGAAATGAGTAGAAGAATGGAGAACCGAGTCATCTGCGTAAGAATAAACAGAGCTAGGAGTGCAGCTGAGGAAGTCAGTTATGAAAAGTAAGATTAGTGTAGGGAATAGAACAGAACACTGAAGAACACCACAATTAATAGGGGATATATATATATATATATATATATATATATATATATATATATATATAATATATATATATATATATATATATATATATATATATATATATAAAATAATATAATAAAATATATTTATCATATATAATATATAATATTAAGCGTGGGCATGAAAGAAAGGCTAAAAAGTATTTTCTTTTTAATCAAGTTGATGAACCTTTTTCATCCGATGAAGATTTTAGCGCCAGTTTTCTTCACTCGAAAAGCGAACTTTTTCACTTAGAAAAATACTCATATCCAGACTCATCCTCTCTACACTCTCTCTTCCCCTCCTCGAAACCCTCCATCATCTTTTTTCCCCTTTAATCCCCCTCTCCTCTCATTGTCTCTGTCTCTTTTGTCTTAAGTGCATTTCTTTGTTTAATGTTTGGTGTCTCTCGGTGTTTATGTGTCCGTAAGCCTGTTTGGAATAGTTTCGTTATTTCCCTTACGTTATTTTCATTTTATCCCTTTCCGCTTTTCCTATATATATATATATATATATATATATATATATATATATATATATATATATATATATATATATATATATATATATATATATATATATATATATATATATATATATATATATATATATTATATTATAATAATAATAACAGAAAACCAGAAAAATAACGTCCACAACAGGGTTCCATCCTGTACTGCATTCGAGAATCAATAAATCCATCGTCATAACCGTTCAGTTATCCCTTTGACAAAATAGCCACAAAAATGAGTAATATTTATGCACTTAGATTTTTCATCAGAACTTTTAACCATGTAAATGCAAATAAACACCTATTGTGCTCTAATGATGTATTTAGAAATTTGAAATTCATATTTCTATTAATCAGCAAAATAACAGAAGTAAAGCAAATAAAGTTCAAATATAAAAAAAATAAACGTGTTCCCTCCGGAGATCGAACCGGCTCTCCTGCACTCGAGAATCAATAAGATAGTCATAACCACTCTGTGACCCATATATATATATATAATATATATATATATATTATATAATATATATATATATAATATAATATATATATATATATATATATATATATATATATATATATATATATATATATATATATATATATATAGTGATGCACAGGAGTTCCGGCTCTGGCCGGATTTTTGAGTAGCCCTTATATTTTAAATAATAAAATTAATGTTTTATTACATTACAGGGAAGGAGCCAAAAATAATGAAAATAAACCTGTAAATTCAACACTTATTTACCGAAACAAAAATGCTTTATAAATATATATTCTCTGGGACTAGCACAATTATTTATTATTATTATTATTATTATTATTATTATTATTATTATTATTATTATTATTATTATTTTTAGGATTTTGACTAGCATATAAATTGCCCCTTTTATAACTTTCAATAATTAAAAAATGTAAATTTGAAAATAAGATGAAACCTTTTAAAAATGTAAAATTAAAAAAAAAAAGGTGGATGTTAAAAAATTCATCACAAATAATATATATATATATATATATATATATTATATATATATTATATATTATATATATATATATATATATATATATATATATATATATATATATATATATATATATAATATATAAATCATTATAGATCATTTAGTGCTCAAAATGAAGTACTTGTAAATTAAAAAGAAAAAGTAGTGTATCTGACAATTAGGGAGAAATTCGATTTCTTTTCTCAGTGTAAATGTATCCTGCCTGGCTAAATATTCTTTCACTATATAAAACATTTGAAAAATTAGCAGACAAGTATTATTATTATTATTATTATTATTATTATTATTGCTGGGTCAGGAATGGAAAAGAACTTTGTTGATAATTAGACTTATTCTCTTTCCACCACAAATTATAGGGTTATCGGGTGTATTCTTGATTTGATTTTTTGATATTCTTTCCATAAGTGGAGGGGTAAAGTAATTCTCGACACCATTATTAATTTCGTTTTCTAATTTTTTTTTCATTTTAAAGTACTATTTCTACGCCTTGTTTTTTTTCTTATCCTTCTCTTGAAGTCATTTCTTATGAAAAATATCTTAACCCTTCCGGTTATTTCCATTTGGTTATTTTCTTTTTAATTAACTCAAAAGTTCTTCGTCCATTTTGTTTTAACACCACCATCCTCCTATAGTTTTGATAAATATTTTTGTAGAGCATTCGCGTTAAATCAAATTTGCACTATCGCCACTTTTTTTTTATTATTATTATTATTATTATTATTATTATTATTATTATTATTATTATTATTATTATTATTATTATTATTATTATTATTATTATTATTATTATTATTATTATTATTATTCAAATAGTTATAGCATTCCAATATTATTCATTAACTTAAACTGATTAGCACTGTCCTTACGTTGCTCTTAGAGTTTGAGGAATAAATAATATTGTTTTTGTAACACATAGTATGTTGAGTTCCACTTCGTTTCTTTATCTTGCGTGAGCTTATGTATTGGTAGTTTCTCAGACTTTGAGATTAGCTTAATTTTATTGATATATATATATATATATATATATATAATATATATATATATATATATAATATATATATATATATATATATATATATATATATATATATATATATATATATATATATATATATATATATATAGGGGAAAATATAAATAAAAGTTCATCGAAGAAAAATTTTGAAGCAGGGAGACTCCGGCCTCCTGCCAAAAATCACTATCCGGTGCATCAATAATATATATATATATATATATATATATATATATATATATATATATATATATATATATATATATATATATATATATATATTATATATATATATATATATATATATATATATATATATAAAAAAATATTAATTTTAAAAAAAAAAAAAATTTTTTTAAAAAAAAAAAAATTTGAAAAAAAAAAAAAAAAAAATTTAATGCTTTTGCTATTTTTAAAATGAATGAGCTATCAAGTGTATTTTTGACCAAATAATAAGTGAAAAGATGTTTTGTAAAAAAATAAATAATATAAAAAAGATTATAATAGGAAAATAAAAATAAAAAGTTAATTTTGTGTGTAAAAAAAAAAAAAAGTTTATTAATAATTTAACAGTTAGATATACGATGCTTAAAAATTAACGAATAAAAAATTGCGCCAAGAAGAAAAACAAAAACAAAAATCACTTCCAAGGATTTTAGGCGCGTATTTCTGATGTATTACAATTTTTATTTTATATATATATTATATATATATATATATATATATATATATATAGTATATATATATATATATATATATATATATATATATATATAATATATATATATATATATATATATATATATATAATAAGAAAAAATATTGGAAAAATTGTGACATTGTGATCACTTATTTACTGGAATATTTTTTATGTATATATATATATATATATATATATATATATATATATATATATATATATATATATATATTATATATATATATATATATATATATATATATATATATATATATATATATATATATATATATATATATATATATATATATATATATATATATATATATATATATAATGTGTGCGTGTGAGTGTGAATGTAAATGGAATGAGTGAGTGAGTGAGGTTTTGCTTTCATAAATAAAAAAACTAAAATTTTTGCTAAGGAAGTCTCATACAAATAAGTGGTTTAATAGTGTATTATAATACGGGTACAAAAATATGGCCTTTAATACATGTAATAAAATTTCAAAAAAAATTAAATTATATGACAAGCAGTTTAAGAAATTCACCAGCTGTTCTCATTTGCAGCTGGTCCAAGGTTCGATTTCCGATATATATATATATATATATATATATATATATATATATATATATATATATATATATATATATATATATATATATATATATATATATATATATATATATATATATATATATATATATATATATATATATATACCGACTGCGCCAAATATCCATTCTTCATATGAAGATTTTCTATGCATAGTTCTAGAGTCACAGGGATAGCAACCTGGCTCGTTAACATAATTCCTTGTGTCAACTCCAGGACTGGAGTTAATAAGGATATATATATATATATATATATATATATATATATATATATATATATATATATATATATATATATATATATATATATATATATATATATATATAGGAGAGGGCGTGGCGCCGTCCAAAGAGATGCAAATACCCGCACTGGGCATAACCCGCGGAGTGATAAGATGGGCTAGACCATTCCGTTTCACTTCATTTCCCTTTGATTCGTTCATTTTCGCGTTTCACCTTCTCAGAGGGTCTCTAGTGCATCCTCGTCTCATATTGGAGCGTCTATGCTCCCATCACCTCTCCACCCAATTTCTTCACATGTTTCCACAAATTTACAAGGGCTAACTCATACATTAACCTTTTAAAAAAAAATAAAAAAATAAAAATAAAAAAAATGGCCTAACAGAAAGCTGCTTCGGAGATGTTTTTGGCCATGTCAAAAATATCTCCAACAACTTTTGCAAATCTTCTTTTTCTCCTCTTATTCGATCTGACGGATCTGTAACTAACACTCCTGCTGAAAAGGACAATCTCTTCGGCCTCTTTTTTTAATCTAATTCCACCCTGGACGATCCGGCATCTTCCTCCTTCTGCTTCTCTCAGGTGTCCCATGTCTATACCCGTAATTTCATATAATCAGGCGCATTAGATCCTAAAATCTATGAATATTAGAAAGGCTAGTGGCCCAGATGGCATTTCTCCTTGTTTTGAGGGAGTATGCTTCCGAGATGGAGCCTATCCTTGTTCAACCCTACTCTCTATGCCTTAATACTGGTACTTTTTCTAAGTACTGGAAGAGCGCATATGTTAAACTGATCTCGAAAAAAGGTAGACACTCTGAACCTTCTAACTATCGTCCTATAGCTCCCACCTTATTCTATCTAAAGTCCTTAAAACTCTCGCTTTCTAGATCATTTGGAATCTCACCCCTTGCTTTCAGATCACCAGTATGGCTTTCGACGATCGAGGTCAGCTGGTGACATATTTTCTATCTTACTGATCTCTGGTCTTCAACCTTTTGGAACTACGGAAAGTCTTATGTGGTGGGGCTTGACATATCCAAGGCTTTTTGATAGGATACTAGATGCGTCACTACTTTCTAAGCTTTCTTCCTCCTTCCCTTTGCTTACTCATGTCTATTTTCCTCTCAAATCGCTCCATATCAGCATTTGTTGATGGAATGACATCTATTTCTTTCCTTATTAAATATGTGGTGTTCTTCAGGGTTTTATTTTATCCCCTACTTTATTCCTAATGTTCATCAACGACCTCCTCAGCTGTACTTCAAACCCTGTTCATTCTTAAGCTGACGACTCATCTCTCCATTCTTCTATTCTTTACAAATCTGTTCCCTCTTTTGCTTCTAGAGTTGCTTTTCGTCTTCAACTTTACGATTCCATTCTTGCCGATTTGGATGTCATCTCCCGGTGGAGCCACCGCAACCTTGTGAAATTTATCACTTTAGAAACCCCACTTCATCACATCTTTCTCTCAAAAACACCTCCCAACTTTCCTATCTCATTCGACGGCTCTCCCGTCTCACCTGTGATCATCATAAATATTTTTGGTCTAAAGATAACAAATTATCTTGGAACCTCATATCTCAACGGTTGCTAAAGTGGTTCTAAAGAAGCTGGGTGTTCCGTTCCGGTTGACGGAATTTTTTTCGTCTGAACAGTTACTCCAATTATATAAAGGTCTTATCCGCCATTGTATGGAGTACTGTTCTAAAATTTAGGGGGGGCTCCGTAACTACCATTCGTTTTTAAAGGGTGAAATCCAAGACTAAGACTAATAAACTGTCTCCTACTTTCAAACTCCCTTGACCTTCTATCTCTACGTGACGTTCGCGCACTCTCTTTTCTACAGGCACAACAACTGAAGGTGCTCGAGAGAGTTAACCTTTCGCATTCCACCACCATTGCGTTTCCCTCGCAGCACAAGGGGTGCCATGCTTGCACACGAACTTTCTGCAAGTACTTTACACTCCACGCTTGCACGTTGTAGTACCTATTTCCAGCCAACTCTGTTCTGTGGAACTCCTTACCTTCTGTTTTTTTCTGCTGTAATCGACCTCTCTTTAAGTCTTCCTCTGCGCTCACCTGAGGGATCTACGTTAAGCTCGATATTGGGTGTTTTTTTTTTTTAATCTATAATTACGCCTACTCCTCGTTAGTGGTGGTAAAAAATGAGTGTGTGCATTTGCGCGCGTGTGTGTGTGAGAGAGAAGCAGAAAGAGTGTTGCATTTGCAATATTAAATACTAACATGAGTTATTCAATAATGGTTATTAAAATAATTCTCAAGAAATTTTAATTTATTTATTTATTTATTTATTTGTGTGTGAATGAGACATAAAACGTGCTTTCATTCGCCGTGTTAATATTAACATACTCATTTAATAATTATTAAAATTATCCTTATAAATTTTATTTTATATGACTATTTATTCATTATATATATATATATATATATATATATATATATATATATATATATATATATATATATATATATATATATATATATATATATATATATATATATATATATATATATATATATATATATATATATTTACAGATGCAGAGGCAGTGATCCCGTAGAAGACAAGCAGTGAGAATCAGAACTAAAAATGACTGCGGAGAGCCAAGCAAGAAATAAAAAGTGGAATAATAATAATAATAATAATAATAATAATAATAATAATAATAATAATAATAATATACAGTAATTATTTAATGACTATATTCCCTTAAACGTTGCCCGTGCTTTAAGCCAAATAGCAGAATATTAATAATTCAGCTTCTTCCGAATGAGTTCCCAACAAAGTGCCATAATGAATCAGCGATTTTCAAGAACTTAGCTGATGGAGACAAGGACCGGGGATCATTTAGGGGCTGGAGCAAGGGGGACCTCCAAAAGGGGTGATAAAAGAAAAAAATGTGGGGGATGCTGCTCCAAACTAACTGAAATTTTGTGCTCAAATCTAGGAGTTTGTTTGCTTGTTCTTCTTTATACAGTTGCAGGGGCCTTCATTTTTTCAACTATAGAAGGAAGAGGACAAAAACTGTTAGAGGTGAACCCACCCACGATACAACACGTAACTGAAGGTTAGTGGAAATATTATTATTATTATTATTATTATTATTATTATTATTATTATTATTATTATTATTATTATTATTATTATTATTATTATTATTATTATTATTATTATTATTATTATTATTATTATTATTATTATTATTATTATATTGATAGTAACTATGATCGCTTTGAGTCTAAAAATTAAAATAGTTATGGATTGTATCATTATTTTTTGGAAATCTGGTAACATGCGTAGTAATAATATAGTTGTTAAACTTAGTAACTATTAATAAATAGTCTATAAATACATATCGACCGAAAAGATTGTTATAGACCTTATGGCGGTAGGATCGAGAAGGGGGGGTTTGAACACGGTAAAACCATTAAGTTTCAATCCCGATCAGGAAAGGTCAAGCTCGCTGTAACACACCCTCTGCTTTCTGTACTTCGTGTTAAGTATAATTTTATAAAACTTTTTTTCTCTATTTTTTCTCGTCTCCTGTGATATCTTTGATAAAAATGAATTTACTAGAATTTTTTATGTTTTAAATTGTATTTTACATTATTTTTAACAAAAAATTATGAAAAGTGATAAATTTGGCCTTTTATTATTTTCCTGCTGACCTGACCTAACCTAACCTAGGTCAGCAGGAACATAAAACCTGACCTAAACCACCAGATAAGGCTTAATCCTCCCGAAAGAAAATGCTCAAAAAATGCTTAATCTAGTATTTGTTATAATTTTATTTTTATTTAAAGTAATTTAAAATTCAATTTAAAAATAAATAAGCCAAAAAATCCTAATGAGCTCATTTTTAATAAAGGTTTCAATGAGAACATGAAACGGAGAAAGACAATATAATATATATATATATATATATATATATATATATATATATATATATATATATATATATATATATATATATATATATATATATATATATATAT
>SEYY01008291.1:15000-18672 GCA_009176605.1 Armadillidium nasatum | reverse complement strand
GTGCTAATAAAATAGTTTATTTGGGGGGGGGGGAAAGATAAGATAAAAATTAATAAAATACCCCTTATGAAATGATAAAAGCAATATGTAAAATTAAAATAAAATAAAATAAAAAAAAGTAAAATAAAAAAATAAATGAAAACAAATAATTAGTAAAAAAAAATAAAATTTAAAAACCATTGCAGAGAATTAATTATTTGAAACAGAATACAATAAATTGGTTTAAGCTCCATTGATATTAACTATATAAATTTGCAGACACACAGATTACGAACTTTTAACCTTTTTCGTGTGTGTGGTTGTTGAAGAATGTGATTTGTGGAGTGCATAAGAGGCAGGTTGAGTTCACCTCTGATAACAACAATACACAGATTCGTAGTAAGAAGTTTGGTGGGGTGCATAAAAAGGTGTGTCACCGTTCCTTACCATGGTAGTACCAATACATATATATAGGTGATAGTTATGGAAATAGGGTGAAGGGGTGTATTAGAGGTGCATTTATGTCCCGTACACTGGTAACAATAATACATATGGGTGATGATTTAAGGAAGAGGTTGGAGTGATGCATAAGAAGTGCGTCCTCATCTCGCTTATTGGTAACTCTAACGCCGATGACTGATGGTTGGTGAAAAAGGTTGTTCTGATTCATAAGTGGTGGATTCACATCCATAATTATAGTAGTGATAATGTGTATCAGTGGTGATTGAAGAGGTTTATGAGGCGTTTAAAAGGTGGGTCTTTGTCTCTCACCCTGGTAACACCAGTATGCATGGGTGGTGATTGAGGGAAGAGGTTTGTAGTGTGCATAAGGGATGGGTCGATGTCCCTAATCCTGATAGCACCAATATGTATGGGTGGCAATTGGTAGAAGTTTGTAGGGTGAATAAGAGGTGGGTCCACGTTCTTAACCCTGGTAACACTAATATGTATGGGTGGTGATTGGAGGAAAAAGTTTGTAGGATCATAAGAGGTATGTCCACATTCCTAACCCTGGTAACACCAGTTTATACGGATGGTGATTAGGGAAAGTGGTTTGTGGTATGCATAAGGATGGGTCCATGTCCCTAGCCCTAGTAACACCAGTATTTATGGGTGGCCATTAGAAGGAAAAATTTGTGGGGTGCATGAGGTGGGAAAATGACAGAGGATTAGATAAATTCTCAAGATTGAAGAAAATCACTTCTAGATCCAGGTTAAAGGTCAATCTGACCCATTATAGGAAATTTAAAATTTTTGCAAGTCAAAGTAAGTTGGTAAACTAGAAGGAAGTGTGTCAAAAAATTTACCTCTAGAATACACTTGAGAATGAGCACAGCGTTTGACTCGTGAATTACCCTTGGTAAAGTCTGGAACACACTCCCTTCATCTGTTTTCCCAACTTCCTTTGACTTGCATACTTTCAAACGCCGTGTGTCTGGACACGTCGCACCATCGACATGATATAGACCTTTCCCAACTCCGGTGAATTTGTAGGCCTCGGCCTTTGCCCCATGAGGAGACAAAAAAAAAAAAAAAAAAAAGAATTAAAGTGCCATACGAGTAGCCCAATGTCTCTTCAAGTGGAGAGGTATGCGACCTGGGAGTTCAAAACAGAATTTTGTGTTGTAATAACTATGATATATATATATATATATATATATATATATATATTATATATATATATATATATATATTATATATATTATATATATATATAATATATATAATATATATAATTATATATATATACCTCAATTTCAGTGACTTTATAGTGACATAATTCAAACAACCTATCCTCCCCTAAATAGGGTCTATGATTTTGGGGGAATTCTCATATGTTAGGGGTAAATTGGTCTAAGGCACGATTAGGACATTAGAGAGATGCGCCTCTGCATAAGACTAACCCAATTATAAAGCCCTTAAAAGATGTATTGTTTGAACAGCGAAGTCAGACAAGGTTTTCTTTTAATTTGTGAATGGCACAGAGAAAAGGCGCAGAAAAAGGCGCACAAAAAAAAGTGGCAGAAAAAGAAAAAAAAAAAAAGATCTCTTAAAGCGCAAACGATGAATTAAAAAAAAAAAAAAAAAAAAAAAAAAAAAACGCGTTTTGTTTACGCTAACAAAAACGCTATTCTTTCTTTCTTCAGTGAGAAATTGGTCAATCGAAGAGAAGGAAATGAATCTTTTATATGATAATGAATGTGTGCTAAAAGGCTTATAAGTCTCTCAAATTTACATGAAAAAAGATTCGTGGATTTGCTTTTCAAATGTTTTGTGTGTTTATTTTAGTGTTTCTTTTTTTTTTTTTAATCTTTTTCTTTTTCTTTTTTTTTTATTGACCCGCAATTAATTGATATATTCGAATAATGAGAGAATAGAGAGAGAGAGGCGACGAGTGACTTACATCTGAATAGAGAGTAGCAACTTACTGTTCTTTCATTTTCATTCTTTATTTTATTATTATTCTTGATATTTTATTATTATTATTATTATTATTATTATTATTATTATTATTATTATTATTATTATTATTATTATTATTATTATTATTATTATTATTATTATTATTATTATTATTATTATTATTTATTATTATTATATATTATTATTATTATTATATAATTATTTTTATTATTACTATTATTTTATTATAAATTGATTATTATTTATTATTATTATTATATATTAATATTATTATTATTATTATTATTATTATTATTATTATTATTATTATTATTATTATTATTATTATTATTATTATTATTATTATTATTATTACTCAAAAGTCAATTCCTAAACATTCAAATATTGAAATTAGATGAAAATATTTTAATTTAAATAATTTGAAGGAAATAAAACAATTTTGCAGTATGAACTTGAAAAAAAAAAAAAAATAAATAAAAATAAAAATAAAAAATAATAGTAAATCTGTCCCTGCGTCATATTTTGAACTCCTATTTAAAACCCAATGATAACTCTAAGGTTAAACTTAGTCTTTATTATAAGTCAAAATAAATATCTTTCTCCTTCGACAAAATATAGAGACAATCATCAATTAACTGTATGTCGACATGTAACACAAAGAAACGATTGTCAGAAATGCCACATTAACATCGTTTTAAGCCTAGCAAAATCTTTCAACATTTTCACACGACATTTGGCTTATCAACCATACGTAACATCTCCAAACATTTTATAACATTATACACATCGTGTGAAGTTCAAAAATTAAAATAACGAAGGCTTTCTATATTAAGAAATTTAGACCTGGTGTTAATATAAAATTTAATGAAATAATTATTTATCAATGACAACAAAATAATTTGAATTAATTTTTATAATATTAAATTTAATTTGAATTAATTTGAATTCATTTTTATTAAAATTATTAAAATATATTCCAAGTAAATCTCATTCATTCTTAAATGAAAGAGAGACGAAACACATTCGGAAATTATTGAATGTTTTAAAATTATGTTGAAAATTATTTTAAAAAAATTATTTTAGGCAAAATAATCAATATTGAAAAATAAAATTTTAAAATTTTTGGAAATTAGATGAAAATTTTTTTTTTAAATCAAAAGATTATGTTGAATTCCAAATTAATAATAATAATGATAATGATAATAATCATAATAATAATTATAATTATAATAATAATAATCATAAGAATAATAATAATTATAATAATAA
>SEYY01008291.1:0-5000 GCA_009176605.1 Armadillidium nasatum | reverse complement strand
ATATATATATATATATATATATATATATATATATATATATATATATATATATATATATATATAATATATATATATATATATATATATATATATATATATATACCTCCTCCTCTGAGAAGGGCTCGTGCGACTCGACTTTCCACACAGTCTCATCCTTTCTCTGTCCAACTCTCTGACCCCAGGCTTAACCGCTATGCTCTGTCCTACATGTACTCTACTGGTAAAGTCTGGAACACACTCCCTTCTTCTATTTTTCCAACTTCCTATGACTTACACACCTTCAAACGTCGTGTATCGGGACATGTCGGCCTTTAGTTTGACCAGGCTTCCGTCTTTTCCCCCAACTCTGGTGGAATTTTGGTAGGCCTCTGGCCTTTGCCCACCAGAGGTGATAAAAAAAAAAAAAAAAATATATATATATATATATATATATATATATATATATATATATATATATATATATATATATATATATATATATATATATATATATATATATATATATATATATAATATATATATATATATATATAACGGTCCAGAAATATTTTAAGAAAATTGACATATTTATTATATTGAAAGAGTTAAAAAAATAAAAAATAAAAAAAAAAAACAAAAAACTGTGATTACGAAGAGCGATGTCTCCCCTCGCGTGAGATTGGCCCCATGTTTGAATGTTGAAAGGATGTAATAAAATATTCATCACATCCTTAACCAACTAATATGTAAATTGAAAAATAAAGGGTTATGTTTTAAATATTTCTCTGTGGAAACCACAATTATGGTTTGAGACGAGAAGACATTTTTTTTTTTTTTTTTTTTTTTTTTTTTTTTAAAGTTTTTTTTTTTATTTTAATTTTTTTATTTTTTATTTTTTTTGTATGGAGTCCTCTATTGACGAAATTTTTGGAGATATCAATTTTAAATGTATATGACAGACATTAACATAAATTTAACAGTTTGAAAGTTGTTTTTATTAATGTAAAATACAGACCCCTTTTATTGGGACTTATTAAAAAGGAAATTTGACAGGACTTAATTTCCTTTTCTGTATTGAAGGATTCCTTTCGAAGTTTTTTTATAATAATTTTTATTGTCATTTGTTGTAATATGATCCGGCAACAACCTGTGGTTAACTGTCAAGAAACTTGCAATTTTTCTTTCAACAACCAACAATTTATTTTTTATATATAAACATTTATATAAAAAGGAGCTATGGAGGAACACACACACCCTTTTTCATACATACAGTAATATTTACATCTGTATACATGCTGTATATAAATCGACACATCTATTCATCAATTCATCCGTCCATCAATACATATATACATACATACTTACATTCATATATACATAATACACACACACGTACATACACACACACATACATACATACATACTTACTTACATACATACATACATACATACATACATACATACATACATACATACATACATACATACATACATACATAGGCAAGCTAACTGCATATCATATACTAACATTAATTTCTAAACGCTTGCAAAAATGTATGGAAAAATATCTGCATGAAATTGCAGAAATAAATATTCTTATTTTTCTTCATTTCACCTGAAGACCAAGATAAAAGAGATGCATAAATTGGCATCGTATGATTCGATTGACACAAAATTGTTCTAATCAGAAAGAATTGGAAGGAGCAAAGGTAAGCGTCAATTACATGATAACAAATTTAAATTTCATAGGTTTCTCCGTATTTTCAACATAAATTTTCGGATTAAAAGACAGAGAGAGAGAGAGAGAGAGAGAGAGAGAGAGAGAGAGAGAGAGAGAGAGAGAGAGAGAGAGAGAGAGAGAGAGAGAGAGAGAGAGAGAGAGACAGACAGAGAGAAAGAGATACGGAAGGATTTATAGGTATAGAAACTCTAGGTACTAGTTAACGTGTACCTAATTTTTAATGCCATTGGGTAGAACAAAAGGATATTGAACAAAATTTGTCACATTTTTCAAGTTGAGTTGAAAAGAAATATGAAAATAAAGAAAAATTATTCGGAGACTTAAATACAAGATTAAAATAAAGTGTTGATTGGTCGTAGATGAATGTGAAAAGCAAACATTGCAGTAAAAATGGGCTCAGAAAAGAGTATGAGCCGGTCAAATAAACTCAGGAAAGAGCGTAAGGACAGGTTGCTGGATTTAGCTAGTTTTTCTATATATATATATATATATATATATATATATATATATATATATATATATATATATATATATATATATATATATATATATATATATATATATATATATATATATATATATATATATATATATATATAGGAAAATCCGGGGCCTGTAATCTGGCAATGCCCGATCTGCAACAAAATTGTCAGAAGGGACTCCATAAAATGCAAAAACTGTCACAAGTGGATCCACAGACAATGCTCCCCATTTCAAAGACTCCCACCTACAAACCACAATTGGAATTGTCAAATTTGCACCCCCCCTACCACTTTAAACCCTATCAATCGTAATTCCCACATCTATACACTAAATATCCTACAAATCAACATAAACGGCCTCCACAACAAACACAAAGAACTAGAAACATTCCTACACAAACACAACATCCACATTGCGCTTATACAAGAAGCCCACCTTCCAACAAACCAACTCCCCCCTACTTTCTACAAATACGACTCCATCTACTCCCAACACAAACCCAACCATCACAAACTTTTAACTCTCATCCACAACTCTATTAATTACTCCAACACATCCTCTCAACATGCAAACACGCAATCTGACAACATATCTAAAATCCAAACCTTCTCAATAGAATTAAATAAAACTACGCACAATTTAGTAAACCTGTACATACCACACCATACCTCCACACACTGTCCATCAAACTACTTACCTAACCTTACTACAATAACAAACCTCCCTAATCTCCTATTATGCGGAGACTTCAATGCCCACCACCCGACCTGGTACAAAAACCAAGCCTCCGACCAAAGAGGAACACACATCATCGAACACTTGGAACATCTCAACATACTTAACAACAAAAACCTCCATACCAGAATCCCCCCGCAAATCAACCAATCCCCCACATCACCAGACATCACCTTTTGCTCCTCAAACATTCACCCTCTTCTACACTGGACCACCGAAACCGATCTAAACTCTGACCACATACCAATAATCATAAAATACCACATCAAAAACAAACCCATTCACAAATCTAAAACTACATTTACCAACTACAAAAAAGCAGACTGGACCGGTTTCTCCAATTACATAGACGAAAACCTCACAACAAACGAAATTACAAACATATCCTCCCTCAAATCAGCTATTCAACATCTCACCCACACAATCCAGAAAGCAGCCAACATCTACATCCCTAAAGGCCACATTAAAAAATACAAACCTAACCTCTCCCCCGAAATCACTTCTCTCATAAAACAAAGGAACGCACTAAAACGCCAAAACAACCCCACACAACTCACCAAAACACAAATAGAAACACTAA
This sequence comes from Armadillidium nasatum, assembly GCA_009176605.1. Taxonomy (NCBI): domain Eukaryota; kingdom Metazoa; phylum Arthropoda; class Malacostraca; order Isopoda; family Armadillidiidae; genus Armadillidium; species Armadillidium nasatum. The sequence continues at coordinate 1,482 of SEYY01008291.1, read as the reverse complement.
ACAATCAAATATCGACCCAAATAAAAACTCACACAACCAACAACTACCAAAACTTCCTCATCAAAAACTTGGACAACACAAACAGCAAAAGAGTCTGGAAAACAATCCACACAATCCACAACGCAAAAAACAACCCACTTCACACTCACGAAACTCCAACCAATCCCACTACACAAACCCCATTAACTCCCAAACAACACATCAACCTACTGGCCACACACTTCGCTAAGCAAAGTAGCTTACCTACCCACCCACAAAACAGGAAAATAATAAGAAAACTGAAAAAGCTACGCAACAACCAAAACAACTTAAACGCCATCACACCCACAATCACTCAAAACACCATTAAAACTATCAAAAACTCTCCAGCAACAGGACCAGACAACATATCAAATATTCACCTAAAACACCTATCCAACCACACAATCACATACATAACCTCCATCTTCAACAAATCCATCCAACTCAACTATATCCCCCCCCAATGGAAAAAAGCATTAATCATCCCTAAACTAAAACCTGGCAAAGACCCTTCAAACCCCTCCTCCTACCGCCCAATCTCCCTATTATCCACCATCTCAAAACTTCTTGAAAAACTAATCCTAAATTCTATCCTCCAATTCATCCCACAACAAAACTTCCAACACGGGTTCAAACCCAACCACTCCACCACCACTGCACTTACCAACATCATCCAACCTATAATAAACGGACTAAACCATAAAACCTTATCACAAAACTATATTAATAGCAATTGACATATAAACAAAGCCTTCGATACTGTCCCGAAGACATAATCTTATCCATAAAATCCTCCAATCCAACATCCCAACAAATACTAAGAAATGGTTATCCAACTTCCTATCAGGAAGTACTGCCCAAATACAACAAAACGTCCTTAAATCACGTACCATCAACTTAAAGAACGGAGTTCCGCAAGGAGCCATACTCTCCCCCACTCTATTCAACCTTTTACACAGCAGACCTCCCTCAACCCCAAACAACTTTCACCCGCATAATATCATACGCCGACGACATAACTATTACCACCACTCACAAAAACCTCACCACCGCAACATCTCTCACACAAGACTACATAACACAACTCCAAACTTGGCTAGTAGAAAACAGGATGACGGCATCCCCAAACAAATCCTCCATAACCCTTATAACAACAGACAAACACATATCCAACACCCACCCACAAGTCCTACTAAACAACACCCCCATACCCCTCAACAAAACCCCAAAAATTCTCGGCCTAACATTTGACACTCACCTCACCTTCTCCAAGCACATTCAAAATACCACCTCAGCCGCAAACAGAAAACTCAACATCCTCAAAACAGTGGCCAACACAGACATAAACAACAACATACAAACCTCAATTGCAATCTACAAACAATTTATACGCCCCACCATTAACTACGCCTCCCCTGTCTGGCACCCTCTGCTCTCCGACCAAAACTTAACGACACTCCA
>SEYY01008290.1:35000-37500 GCA_009176605.1 Armadillidium nasatum | reverse complement strand
ATTTTATTTAAAATATATACGATTGAAAAAGAATGTGTAAATAATAATAATTTTATTTAAAATATATGATTGAAAATGAATATTTGAAATGACTGATTCACCTCTCAAAAAATAGTTGCCATCTATTATAAAAGGTGAATAATTTAAGTTTGTTTTGAGGTGTTGTTGGGGTTGGAGTAGTAGTAGGGAAACAGAATGATAGGGAGTCGATTATGTCCTTACGTTAAATGGAGCCAATTAGTCCAGTTCAAATTTAGATTAAAAATTTAATTTGCGAAATGTCTGACCCCCCCCCCCCCCAAAAAAAAAAAAAAAAAAAAAAAAGTAAAAATGATTCTCACTTATTATTAAGCATTAAAATTTTGAAATTGTTTAATTGGTTGGAATAGGGGAATGCAAACTTCGAAATACAACATTTTTTCCCACGTACTCTTTAACCAAGGCTAAACCAATAAAACAAGTTTTTGGAGAAAAATTTATATTTCATCACTAAAATTTAGCTCTTAAGTAGCTGGACAATAGTCAGTCTTTTCAAGGTTAGGTAAGGTTAGGTTGGATTAGGTTAGGTTAGGTTAAATAAGGTTATGTTAGATTATTAGGTTAGGTTATATTATATATATATATATATATATATATATATATATTATATATATATATATATATATATATATATATATATATATATATATTATATATATATATATATATATATATATATATATATATATATATATATTATATATAAAGACAATATTTTAACACTTAATTACGCATCTCTAGCCTGGTACCAGGCCACCTCACCCTCAAACACAGAGAAATTAAAAAAAAAAAAATACCGCTCTTCGAATCATCACAGGTTGCACTAGAACCACTCCAATTCAGCATTTACACGAAGAAACAAAAATACTCCCGATCCTTGTTCACCTAGACATGATTGGAACCGAATTCTACACAAACATCTTAGACATATCACACCCTTGTCATTATACAATACAAGACCACACAAGACACCTTCTAAAATTACCTCCATCATCCCTGCCCAATACTACAGTAACATATTCAGAACCATTCCACCTACTGCAAACAACACACCACTAATCAAACACATACACACCATCATAACACTAAATTATCTTCAACACCCGCCAACCAAATCATCTACTCAACGAACAACCCCCCGACATAGCAAATTCACACATTACCACGCAAAACCCAAATTACCCTATCCAGATTAAGGTCAGGCCACCACCCTAACCTACAAGCATACAAACATAGATTCAATATACAAAACACACTATCCCCAATATGTCAAAGATGTATGCAAGAACCAGACACAACAGAACACGCCTCCTTCTGAGATGCCCCTCCCTTACACAACACAGAACCCTCCATCACATCTCCTCTCTGAGAGACCTTTGGGTACGGCCGGCGGCCGTTGCGGATTTCCTAAAAGCAGTGTGACCCTTCCAGTGAGGAAGGTCCAAGTGGTAAAAAAGTAAAGTAAAAGTATATATATATATATATATATATATATATATATATATATATATATATATATATATATATATATATATATATATATATATATATATATATATATATATATATATATATATATATATATATATATATATATATATATATATATATATATATAAAACAGTTGAAGACACTCCATTGTTACGAAATTGAACCTCACATGCAAATGATATTTTACTACATTAAATAAATATTATTATTATAAATAATGAAAAAATTGCGAATAATATTGATCAAAGAGCTTGGAATATTTTTTCATATCAAATTGATATGAGATAAAATGGACCTTTTCACTAAGCTGAATAATCTTTCTTATTTAGAATCATCTACTTCAGATTTGGCTTCAAGTAATATTTATAGACAAAGAGAGTTTCTGCGCAATTTTTATGGTATATTGTCTTTACAACTGTTGCTAACAATTATAGCTGGTTTTTGGGCTTACTTTGAAGAATTAAAATCAGGTTTGAAAGACCACACTTGGGTAAGTTTGAAAGGCAATATTTGGGTAGAGTTAGTGTGTTCTCTTTTGTGCATCGGGCTGGTCTTTGCACTATACATTAGGAGGCGTAAATCGCCTCTAAGTTTATTCCTATTCGTAGTTTATACTTTTTTAGGACCATGGATAGTTGGAGTATTCGTTCCTTCATATGAAGTGGCATCTATTATTCAGTCTTTGGTTCTCACAACAGTTATAGTAGTGTGCATTATGCTCTTTACACTCCAGTCAAAAATGGACTTCTCAAAACATATTACACTGAAAATGACTGGCTTATGTGTAGTAGTAGGGGCGGTTATTATTGAATATATGTTATGCGATAGGAAGGATATAAAGTTACCAAGATCTTGGGTTATCACTGTTTTTTTTCTCTCTTCTCATTTTTAATGATACCCACAAAATGGTAAAGAAAACTTATACAGAGGAATCTACCTTTATCTACCTTCACAGCGAAATATCTTTATT
>SEYY01008290.1:27500-30000 GCA_009176605.1 Armadillidium nasatum | reverse complement strand
TTCAAACTCTATTGACGTCCCAGGTTTACCTGTCTAAACCGGTTAGAAGATAAATATAATTATGAATCTTACTTTCTCTGTAAGTTGTTCTCAAATTAAGAAAATTAAATTTAAATTAGAAGAAATTTTTTTAGGGAATTGAAAGGGAAATGTAAAATATATTCTAAAACTAAAGTTGACACTGAATTCCTAAATAATAATAATAATAATAATAATAATAATAATAATAATAATAATAATAATAATAATAATAAAAATAATAATAATAATAATAATCCTACGGGATACGCTTATGTGCTTGTTATTAGATGCATAATTTTAGGTGAACGTTGAGGTTGAGGTGGAGGTGAAGACGAAGGCAGAATTTGAGGCTGAGGTGGAGTTGGAGGTGGAGACTGATTCAGAAATTTATCCGTAGTTTGACGTTGAGGTGAAGGTCAACTTGGAATTTGAATTGTATGTTGAGTTGGATGTTGAGACGAAGGAAGAAGTGAAGGCTGATGTGTATTTCGAGTTTGAGGTGGAGGTGGAGGTGGAGACGAAGGCAGAAGTGAACCCTGAGGTGGAGGTGGAGGTGAAGACGGAGGCAGAAGTGAAGGCTGAGGTGGAGGTGGAGGTGAGGTGATGTGGAGGTGGAGGTGGATGTTGAGACGGAGGCAGAAGAAGTGTTTGGTTGAGGTGGAGGTGGAGGTGGATATATATATATATATATATATATATATATATATTATATATATATATATATATATATATATATATATATATATATATATATATATATATATATATATATATTATATATATATATATATATTATATATATATATTATAATATAATTAATAATATATAATATATATATATTATATATATATATATATATATATATATATATATATTATATATATATATATATATATATATATATATATATATAATATATTATATATATATATATATATATATATAATATATATATATAGATATATTATATTTATATATATATATATATATATATATATATATATAAAAATAATAATTATATAATATATATATATATAATATATGGAAATAATCAAAAAAAAAATGGTAAAAACAATATATGCGAAGAACTATATATATCGCCCAATATAAAAATATAATATAATGATGAATTTTATATAGCCGAAATATATATTCGACATTTTATATATTTATTGAGATTTATAATTTTGTTTTTTGAAGAAACCGATATAAGCAAATCATATTTTAAAATAAATTTGTTATTATTTTTAGTTTTCGAAAATATTTTCTTTTCAAATATTCAAAACATTCTCTAAAGAAATCTTTATTTTCAGAATAGATTGCTACGACTTTCCTTCTCTTTTCTTCTCTTATTTATTGTCACCTCTCTTCTCTATATCCTCTTCTCTAGTATCCTCTTCTCTTCTCTTCTCTATATCTACGCTTCTTCTTTTTCTTTTTATCTGTTTTAAGCACCTCTCCGACGATATATATATTATATATATATATATATATATATATATATATATATATTTATATATATATATATATATATATATATATATATATAATATATATATATATATATATATATATATATATATATATATATATATTATATATATATATATATATATATATATATAATATATAATTATTATATATATATAATATATATTATATATATATATATATATATATATATATATATATATATTATATATATATATATATATATATATATATATATATATATATATATATATATATATATATATATATATATATATATATATATATATATATATATATATATATATATATATATATATATATATATATATATATATATATACAATGTGAAGCTACTTTAATATGTGTCCGGCCAATTGGCTTACAAACCAAAAATGAACGGAATAATATTAATTAGATATAGATAATAATAGAAAGTGCGAAATCATTAGAAATGGAACTCCACATATAGAATAATTTTTCATATATTAAATAAATATTATTATTATGAATAATGAAAGGAGAATTTAATGAAAAAAAATAAAATTTTATTAACTTTGATGAAAAAAATCTTTATTTTATAAATAAAACCTTCATAATTTATCCAATTATAAGAAAAAATGGATTAATTCAACGATTAGAAAATTTCCTATTATTTAGAAGCTTCGAAAGTTTTACAAAACTAGTAGTTGTACTAAAACACAAAACTTTAGGTTTAAAACATTTAACAATACTAAAAATGTAGACGAAACCACATTCTCAAGATGTAAATGACGCTGAGAAAGGAGAAATGCCTTCAGATGTGACCTTCAACTCCTATTATCTAGGGGAATGGGCTTTCTACAAAAGGTTTATGCCACCCTATCTGTTCAACTGTTGCTAACAGCAGTTCTGGTTGTTGCCTGTCCTTACCTAGAAACTTTAAATTCATATTTAGAAAATAATCCTAAGGTATTTTGGCTTTGTCTGCCTTTCAGTAATTCATTT
>SEYY01008290.1:10000-15000 GCA_009176605.1 Armadillidium nasatum | reverse complement strand
AAATTCAGAGGAAATAGGCTAAGGAAATGCAGAAAATAATAATAATAATAATAATAATAATAATAATAATAATAATAATAATAATAATAATAATAATAATAATAATAATAATAATAATAATAATAATTTTTTTTCAAACATTTCTCTCTCTCTCTCTCTCTCTCTCTCTCTCTCTCTCTCTCTCTCTCTCTCTATATATATAATATATATATATATATATATATATATAATATATATATATATATATATATATATATATATATATATATATATATATATATATATATATATATATATATATATATATATATATATATATATATATATATATATATATATATATATATATATATATATTTAACTTTTATCTATTTATTTATTTATTTGTTTAATTATTAATTAATCTATTTGTTTGCATAACTGCTAATTATTTAATTTATTTATTTATCTATATTTTTTTATTCTTTTTAGGTTTGGTGTTGTTTTCTTCTTAGCCTCTTTTATTGTATGCATATCAGGTGACTTGGATTGGGACCTTGGAGAATGGATTCCAATTCCAGGGAGATGCGCGACTTGTGATAAAGGAAGACGTCTCTATTTACACAGTGAGTTAGGAAGTGGTTTAGGAACTATTTTAAGTTCAGAAAACAAGCGTCGAAAGAAAGCGTATTCTTCTGGTTCTTCTGCATCGGTTCCGACAAGTATATTTGCTTTACAACCAAAATCAGCATTAGACGATGATTCTAGTCGTGTTCAACTTGTTTATTTACCTGAAGGTTCTATAAACGATTTGAGAACAGCTAGAGTGGCTAAAGTAAGTAAGCGCCCCAAAAAAGCTCATTCTCGTTCCGTTAGATCAGCTCCTTTTCCATTGGAACGTTTACCATTTCCTGATCAAATAACCGGTGGATCTAGAATTTCTTTTAGAGAAATATCTCCTCGTCGTCCAACAGCACTTGTAGCAGAAAGAGGTAAGGAACGAGAGGCCCAAGAGCAGATTCAACTTCTTGAAGCTGCTTTGAATTCTCCTCCAGAAGAAGTAAGAGATGGGGAATTGCCTCGTGTTTTCATAGCTCCAACTCATTTGCCTCCTCCTCCTGGGTATGTAAAAATTCCCCTGTTACCTAGTCAAAATCAGGTTGATAACAGAAGAACTTTGCCAGGAACGTTTTTAACATCTGAAATTCATAACCAGTTACCACCAGGATTTGTTCAAGTTCCTCTTCCAGAAAGGGTTTCCCAACTCTCTCATTCTATACCTTTCGTTAATCCTAACTCTAATCCTCTACTACAGGGTAATTTCCATCTTCAAAATAGACAGCAAGAACAACACGAGCAAAAACCCCAACAACATCAACCACGGCAACATCAGCCACAACAACATCAGCCACAACAGCATCAGCCACAACAGCATCAGCCACAACTACATCAGCCACAACAACATCAAACTCAAGAGCATCAACCGCAAGATTTCGGAAATTCTAATATTGATTTTGGACAATTCCACACTGATAATTCGAGACGTCCGCAAAACTTTGATTCTCCTCCACCTGTTCAACAAGATTTCCATACTGATCAACCAGATCAGCATCCTGTTCAAACAGAAAAGCCAACTAGGCAAAATATTGATGTTCACCAAATTGCACAAAATCATTTTAATATTCGTCGACCTATTACACAAAACATCGAAAGTGACAAAAATATACAGAGCTTTGACAGACAGCAACCAACACTCGGGCACGATTTTCATGACAACAGTAATATTCAGACTCCTCACCAAACATTCGATCAACAACATCAACAACAAGAACAACCCATCAGTCAACCAGAAGAGCAAACAGTGAGGGATCATCAAAATACTGATACCAAAAGAGAACATTTCCAACAAGAGCCACTATTTGAAACCCACCGTGACTCTTCTATCACTGATCAAGAAAATCAGAATGATAGACAACCAACTACTGTTGATACAAATAGAAATACAAATCAGAATAGAGTCAGACAACAACATATAAGACCTCAGAATAATCTAGGTCAGTCTGTTCAAAATGTCCCATCTACTACCGCAAGTTCAACGACTTTTAAACCACATACAAATTCTTTCTTTGAAATAGGGTCTTCAGTTATTAAGCCACAAAATGATTTCGACTATGATCCATTTAATAATTTACCAGACTTTAATGTTGGGAATGATTATGCACAAGATTTTGCTCTATATGATAACCAAGATTTTGATTTCCCAGTGAATACTCCTGATAAAAGTATTACTAGTACTAAGCAAAAAAATCAAGAATCCTCACCAGTAACGCACCCTCAGACTCAGACTACTTTTAACGAAGATAACGTACCGTCAACAATTCAAGCTGAAGATTTAGTAATAACAGAGATTCCAAGGATTGTTCCATTCCAACTATCTCCAAAACCTATTCATATTTTTCCAACACTTTCACCATCTCCAGTTGAGACAGTCTCAATAGAACCTGAAGTACCTCAGGCTCGTTCTGAATTAGAACAACCTGCCACTCAAAAACCCTTTAGGATCCAGCTCTCTCCTAAACCTGTAGAAGAAACTGAAAATATTGATAATGTTGAGGCTTCTGGTACTCCTTCTGTACAACTAAATAACCGGAGACGAATAAGACCAACTAGTTTTAGAGGAAGAACACCGAGCTCTTCTTCAAGACATAGATTAAATTTAAGTCCGAAGAAGGTAGAAGATACTCAAGTTACCATTGGTTCTGCAGTTGTCACTAAAGATGTAGTAGATGAAACTGTTCCTCCAGTATCGCCTACTTCCTTACCATCGCTTCCAACGAGAAGTAGATTTAATAATAGAAGAAGAAGACCCTTTAAGCAGGAAACAACAACCAAATTAGAAGTTGTTACTGAAAGTTCAACGACTACAAAACCAGCAGAAGCATCTTCAACTCTTTTCCCTCCCTTTTCTGTTGCCAAAAGATTAAATGAAAATCCCACCGCAGCTCAAGAAACGGGTAGTAGAAGAAATCCTCCCAGTTTGAGAGGAAGATTTGGATCACGGATTCGAGCTAGAACTCAAGAAAATGATTCGACTAAAATTGCAGAAACAGAAACAGAAACAGAAACGTCAGATACTTTAACAGTCGAAACATTGCCACCAAGGCGTAGAGGCCAGAGAAGACGCAGATTAAGAGTACGAAATGGACAACCATCCAATAAAAGACGACGAAGAGTGTTAAACAGAGTTAGAAAAATCGATTCTGAGACCTCGGATGATAGCTTAAACAATCAAATTCAAAAGGAAGAAGTACTCACTGGATCTGAATCTGCAAGAGTCGTTGTTAGCCAAGCCCCTTTGAATAAGGTGGCAGATCCTATTGCTGAAACTTCAACTTTAATTAGTGATGAAAGGATTAATAGGGATACTGAATCTGTTGACAAAGATAATGAAAATTTAGAAAAAAAATCTAACTTAGAAGGTGATGACAATATTTTCAATTTGTTAAATCTTTTTCCATCAATTGCAGAAGAAATTAATTTAAAAGAAGTATCTACAGAACCGTCATCTTTTAACCCTGATTTGACTACTGTGGCAGAAGACACTGAAGGGTATGTAAATAATAGTGAATCTCTTTCTTTACCTAATCATTCTTTTGATGAGTCTAGCACCAAATTACTTTCTTTTGGATCACAAAGTAGTATTCCTAAGCATGATATCGGTACTTTAGACACAACTATTTCAAATGAATCTCCTACTTCTTCTTCTCCTTCTTCTTTCGACTCTCCTCTTAGCACTCTTTCACAAAGCACCCACATTTCTCCTGAAACTGAATCATCAGGTACAGTTTTAGGTGGTACGCATGTTGAACATGATAAGTCTCCTCTAGATCTTCAGCACGCTCTCCAGCACGATCCTATTGAAAATGATAAAGAAAATATGCCTTTGCTGAATGATAATATTCATAATCTTTTGCCAGAAAACGAAACGGAACTTCAAGATAATTATTATGATTATGACATCGACAACGGAACATTCCTTGGAAGTAGTGCACATGTAGTATATGCTGTCGCTATCTCGGAATCTCCTCCTGAAGAAAATGATTTAACCACATTGATTCCAAATGAAATTGATTCTACAGCAGATCACACAACCGAGAAAGGATTTCAATCTTCTACTTCCACTAGTGTAAAAAATGTTACAGATTCTTCCTCTGTGGACGTATATGAAACTACGCTTGCTAGTTTAGTTGCAAATGCAAGTCCAAAAGAATTCTTTTCGGAACTTTTAGATGATGAAACTTTGGAAACACGTTCGATTTTAGATGAAGTTTTCGAAACCACTGAAACTCCAATTATTCATCCCGAATCTACCATGAATTTTGATGATACAACATCAATTGACAATGACACCCTCATTGAAAATATAATTTTACCCATAGATTCAAATGTAAGAACTGAAAATGAAGAGATGACAACGGAAGCAACAATCATTGAAGAAATGGTGCCTGAAACTGAAGTTCCAGAAACAAGTTTTCTTCAATTAGACGAGACAAACGATAGCAAATCTACAAGTATTGTAGACTCTAATAATTCTGAAGTAACTACTGAACAGACCAGCAATAATACTGAAACCAAAACAGAAGCTAATAATGAATCTGTAAATCCAACAACCAACGAGGTAGTAAGTAGTAGTACCGAAAAATCCAACAAAAACGTCACAGAAGAGAATTCTAGTACCAATAGTAGTTTAGCAAGTAGATTTTTAAACAGTTTCTTTCCCACAGAACGTGAGGGAAAAGAAAATAACATAGAAGTTGAAGATGGAAGTCCAATAATCATAGGTAAATCCACAGTGACAGAAGTTCGATCTTCAGCCCCTGTCATATGTATAGACGGTAATTGTGTCATTGGCGCTGGTATTAGAAAAAGATAGAAAAGAATTAGATAAAGATATGAATCTTCATTATTTTTCGTACTCATTTCTATCAAAAAATAATAATAAAATAAAATAAAAATATTGG
>SEYY01008290.1:0-5000 GCA_009176605.1 Armadillidium nasatum | reverse complement strand
TTCAAAGTAGTCCTATTCTTTCTAGTTACAGCTCCTGCTCCATTTATACTTACAAAATTGATAATTGTTAAGCTTGTAATAATAATAATAATAATAATAATAATAATAATAATAATAATAATAATAATAATAATATATAATAAATAATATAATAATAATAATAATAATAATAATAATAATAATAACATTATATTATTATATTATAATATTATTATTATTATTATTATTATTATTATTATATATTTAAGCTCCTTTATTCTTAACGTACAATTGCAAATATTGAAAAATAATTTGTAGTATAAGTTTTTATTTTCGACCCAAGCTCCAACTTCAAAAATTTTTATTCATCATATTCTGGTCTCTGTGCCACAGCTCCAACCCCTGAGCCACAGATCTAACTCCTGGGCCACAGCTCCAACCCCTGAACCACAGCTCCGGATTTAGGGTTCGCATCCTTGCTTTTAAAGGCCAAAGTTGCGTTAATGTCAACGAAAGTTTTATTTAAATAGTATAGACAAAAGGCAAAGCAAACCGAAAAAAAAGATTTTACCAAATACATATTTGCATATGTGCAGTCGAGGAGAGAGAGAGAGAGAGAGAGAGAGAGAGAGAGAGAGAGAGAGAGAGAGAGAGAGAGAGAGAGAGAGAGAGAGAGAGAGAGAGAGAGAGAGAGAGAGGATTGAGTTCACTTTGATCCTTTGTCATATATCTTTCTATTTTCACTCCTAAAAAAAGAAAAAATAAATAAATAAATAAAATTCTTTAAACAAAAGAGCATGAAAGTAAAATCTTAACACCAGTGCCTCGAGGATACTCATGCAGGATCCTTTAGCCTCTAAAAAGGATATTTTACGAAGTTACATCAAACGTTTGCCAAATAACCTTATTCATTACGTAAACTCTGAGAGAATTTTTATTATTTTAATATCACTATTACGAAAAATTTATATTTATATCATGTCTGCAGTATATTTATATATATATATATATATATATATATATATATATATATATATATATATATATATATATATATATATATATATATATATATATATATATATATATATATATATATATATATATATATAATATATATATATATATATATATGGTCAGACTTTACATTAGCGGCTATGCATAACTCAGAAAACTAATCGTACATTAAAAAGGATTATATTTTTGAAATCCTTGGGTCATTCCCAGTAAGAAAAGTAAAAAAAAACTGTTAAAAATTTTTTTAAAAAAAAATATGTTTAAAAATGTACTACAACGTGCAAGTTAAAATCTTCCGATTGTAAGTAATTTGTGTCAGTTCGCTTTTAGACACGATGTGGGGAGGTTGTCGTTAAATGAACCACTTAAATATTTCAAAAAAAAAAAAAACATGTCTACCCGTGAGTGATGATGATACTGTAGACTACTTTTCCTGAAGACGATTTTGGGTATGTCCCATATTTTCCAATTTCTAAAAAAAATTTTAAAAAATGACTTCCAGGCTCACGATTCTCGCGAGAGTTTTAAAGAAGTAAAATTTATTTATGTAATAAAGTTTATTATAAGAATTTATTTTTTAGTTCCCAATTTTTCTTACCTAAAATTCAATAAGGATTTCAAAAATAAAATCATTTTTAATGTAAGATTAATACTTTTTGAGTTTGCATGCAGCTAATGTAAGTCATATATATATATATATATATATATATATATTATATATATATATATATATATATATATATATATATATATATATATTATATATATATATATATATATTATTTATAATGTGCTATATTGCTATGCTATGTAAATCACTTTTATTTCGGACAATGACCAAGAGAGGGCTCCACTTTCTCTTTTTAAACTATTGGGCGTGTTCTGACGTCATTTTTTATAATTTGGAATCATTATTTTAATTTAATAAATTAACCAAATTATTATTTTTCGACATTTTGATTCTGAAACTTTTCAAAGTTTTTTATTTTATTATTTTTTTAAATTTTTTTTATTATTATTATTATTTTTTGGCTCTTAACAAATTAAAAAAATGTATATCTACCTGCCATTGAAAGTAAGCGTGTGCACACCCACCTACCCACCCACACTCCACAAACACACACACGCACACACACACACACACACACACACACACATATATATATATATATATATATATATATATTATATATATATATATATATATATATTATATATATATATATGAGTGTGGGTAGAGAGGTATCCATAAATGAAAAACGGTCATTTACATTTTGATGTCAATGCCTGGAAAAATTGTTGCCCTTTCCTCTCGATAGAGGGCAGGACAAAATCTCTGTTTATTAAAGTCATGTAAAGAATTTCATACATTTTGCAACTGATGTTTATTATTCCATTTCCCCACCCAAACAAATACCAATAAATGACCTAAACCACCAATAAATGACCTTAAAATTATAATTCATAAATCACCATAATTCATAAAATAAATGAATTTAACTTTTACAATGACTAATATCATAGACTTTAACTATGACTAATAGACTTTAACTATGACTAAAATCATACATCCGTCAATAATTTCCAAATGAACATGACAATTTTGGTACCATCTGAAAACTTACAAACTCGATGGTTTATTCCTTTATCCAAATATGGATGTGAAGTTTAAGTGACCTAAGAACATATTTGTGAGGAACACCTTTCAATAGGTTCCATGATGGCTTATGACTATTCGTAATTATATATTATTTTCAAATAGCTTATTTTTGCAATCACATTTGTATGAATTAGGGGTTTAAGTAGACCCCAGAACAGATTTATAACGAATACTTTCAAGCGATATATGAAACAAATTGGGATACATTTATTTTTTGTTTTGTTTTGTTTTTTGAGAGCTGACCTCACCTACGAGGGCATATGCCGTCCCTCCAGGCAGACAAAATACTGCCCTTCAGACCATCACGAATTCAGAGCGAGTGAAACACGTCCACACTCAATGAGAGCTCGTGCTACTCTCCGGGATACATTGAGGTAAAGTGATAACACTGAAGTCTGCCTCTTTGACTTTGTTGTTCGTAAATAAAATATTATTTAGATGGAAATGAAATCTCTCTCTCTCAACTGAAATATTTTGGTGATATAGGAATGATAGTAGGCCTACTTAGCGTAGATTCAGAAACCAATGAAACTATTTAACTGAAGTCTAAAATCTTAATGTATTTAATATGGATTCTAATAGTTCAAGTTCAACATTTTTGTTACATAACTCATTTGAAAAAATAGTTATGTTAAATTTTAGGTCTCGTTATTTCAATTTAGACATTAACTATGACTAATATCAAAGACTTAACTATGACTAATATCACAAACTTAATGCTAATATGTAGACTAAGTATAGTTGACGATTTTAGAGAAAATATTTTGGAGAAAGAATCAGGACTATGAATCCAAAGATTTTTTTTTTTTTTTGACTTGGTATATTTAATTACTTTCTTAGATACCAAATAACTACCGACTGTCTTGGATAGAAAATTAATTTTAATTATTACAGTAATAAAATATTAAAATAGGCTAAAATCTCAGTAATTAGTTAAAATTTTTATAAACTAATAGTTATAATTAAATAAGATAAATAATAAATAAAATAAAATAAATAAATTAAATAATTTTTTTTATTTATATATATATATATATATATATTATATATATATATATATATATATATATATATATATATATATATATATATATATATATATATATATATATATTATATATATATATATTATATTATAATATATATATATATATATATATATATATATATATATATATATATATATATATATATATATATATATATATATATATATATATATATATATATATATATATATATATATATAATATTATTATTTTTTTTTTTTTTTTTTTTTTTTTTTTTTTTTTTTTTTTTTAATAAATTATTTAATAAATATAATAAATTTAATAAAATTTCTGTGGTTTCAGCATTCTTTTCAGCCATTAACTATTATTTTTAACATTACTAATAATAGTTTAAATTTATGGAGATCGCAACCCCGAAAACCTCCTCACCCTTACCCTCATGCTGTCTTAATAACAATAATAAAAAATTATAAATTAAGAAGAACAAAATATTAATTAAATATTTACGGTTTAAAAGGAAACATTTTTTTTAAGTTATCCATTAAATTTTATTTTCTTATATTAACATTAAAAATTAACGGTAACATTTCTATTTAAAATTAACGATAACATTTCTAAATGAATATCTTATTAACTAAAGACTAATAAAAATAATAACAATAATAATATTAACAATAATAATAATAAATAATAATAATAATAATAATAATAATAACTATATTAATAATAATAAAATTAATAATAATAATTAAAAATAATGGAAATAATATTACTACTAATACTAATAGCAATAATTAGAAATAATAAAAATAATATTACTACTAATACTAAAAGTAAAAATTAGTAAAAATAATGAAAATAATATTACTACTACTACTACCAGCATAATAGTAATAAAAATAATAATAACAATAAATTTAGCAAATTGCAGAATTCCTCACGACAATTTAGAAGAATCAAGTATTTATTAGGGAGTTGGTAAATTATATAACAAAGGGTAAATTAATTTTACCAAGACTTGTGGTGAACCATTATCTGGATACTTAGTCTGTGGTTGAACGCGGTTCAGCAGACCTGCAACCGTACTAGTTAGTGAAATGAAATGTTTTTCTTCACAATCTTTATAGAAAACGGCACCCATTTTGAATCTGCAAACTACAATTGCTGTAGTGATATGATATCTTTCCAGGTATTCTTGAAAATCACTCGGAAAAAAAGCGCAATATATTTAACACATGAGAGAAGTCAAACTAAGTGCTTTCAGTGTTACACTGCAAAATTTGTCCTAACGAATCTTTGGGACAAGTGGCAAAAATGTCACAGCAAATATTTTC
>SEYY01008289.1:12500-15000 GCA_009176605.1 Armadillidium nasatum | reverse complement strand
TTTCTCATCAACCAACCAACTTCTTAAATTTTTTCCTGTTGCTTAATTCCTGTGATTTCCAGTCTGTTCTGCCGTTAAGCTGTTCTCATGAGTTGTGGATGTGTTTTTACTTAATACTTTTTGTTGTTTTGTAAAATTTTTCAATATTTTTATTTTTTTTTTTTTTTTTATTTTTAATTTCATTTTAGCTGAAGATGAAAACTTTGATTCGTTCAAATAAAATATGTTCATCTTTGCGTTGGTCTTAATTTTCATCCGATATATATTATATATATATATATATATATATATATATATATATATATATATATATATATTATATTATATATATATATATATATATATATATATATATATATATATATTATACGGGTTTGAGTTTGGAAGAGGCCAGGAGAATTGCGGAAGGACAGAGAGAGATGGAGGGCGGTGGTGAGGGGAGAGGGTGAAAGGTGAGGTGTGTATGTACTTGTGTGAAGGAATTATGACGAGCACCACCCCACGAAAGTGGGAAAGGCGGGAAAACGTATATATATATATAATATATATATATATATATATATATATATATATATATATATATATATATATATATATATATATATATATATATATATATATATATATATATATATATATATATATATATATATATATATATATATATATATATATATATATATATATATATATATATATATATATATATATATATATATATATATATATATATATATATATATATATATATATATATATATTTATATATTATATGGTGCATATCATATACATATATAATTAAAAAGAGCAAAATAATATGAAAAACTATTCGAAATCTTATTGCTTTACGGTGTTGCTATATACAACTTACCCAAAAATAAAGACTAATAATTGTCATAAAAAAATAAAAAAATAAAAAATAAAAAAAAAAAATAAAAAATAAAAATTTTAAAACTATGTCGAATTTGGGAAGTTTATATTTTGAGCTTTATTTTATGCTGTTTTTAGTCTGGTACTTAAAATTCTCATTTTATATTTAATTAATAGTTATATTATATATATATATATATATATATATATTATATATATATATTATATATATATATATATATATATATATATATATATATATATATATATATATATATATATATATATATATATATATATATATATATATATATATATATATATATATATATATATATATATATATATATATATATATTATTATTTTTTTTTTTTTTTATTTTTTTTAATTTTAATTTTTTCTACACTATGATTACAATTTTTTTTTTTTTTTTTAAATTTTTTTTTTTGCAAAAGAAAGAATTTTTTTTTTTTTTTCGAAATTTTTTTTTTTTTTTTTTTTAAAATTTTAATATTTAAAAGTTATAATTTAATATATATATATAATATATATATATATATATATATATATATATATATATATATATATATATATATATATATATATATATATATAAAAATAAGTGTAACAGAAATAACCGGAAGGAGAACAGAAATGATCGAATAAAGGTAATAAGGAAGTTTGTAAGAAAATAGAAAGAGAAGAAAGAGAAAAGGAGACAGAGATAAAGAAAGGGAAAGATAAAGAAAGAGATGTAGAGAAAGAGAAGAAAAAAAATGCCTCTGTAAATGACAGGTTAGTCCCTTATTTTATAAAATTCGTTAGTTTACAAAGAATAAACTTCAAAGAAATCCTTTTGAAAAGCATTAATAGTGTGTCGACCCTTTTACGCTATTAGAATATACATCCATCCAAAGCCCGGAAGGTCGAAAATACTTGATTATAACATGGCCCAAATAGCCCTTATTGTCATAACAACTTTGAGTCATTGTATGCGTAAAGAAAAGAGAGTAAAAAATGTAAAAAGAGAGAGAGAGAGAGAGATTTTCCCAAAATAATATTAAAAAAATACTCGGATAATTTGGTTCCATTTTTCACAATCTAATTTTAATAAGCATTATGTGAACAGAGTAATAATTAAGCTCCCCTCTAAAATGCATAATTATTATCATCATCATTTTGCACCATTTTCTTTTTCTTTTTTTATATAACAATTATGACAATTTCGTTTTTAGATTATCAATTCAGTGTAATGAAGTTATTCTTTTGTTGGTAAAAGATCGACGTGGGTTGAATGACAAATAATAGACCAAGAAGAGAATCTTTTAATTTAATATTGAAGGCTTAGTAATTAAAGATCTCTCAAGAATATTTATAGATAATTTTTTTTAACATGTTTTTATATCGCGACCTTCAATTTTCTATTAAGTGCGCAGTATTATATTTCAGCTTTATTGTATATATATATATATATATATATATATATATATATATATATATATATATATATATATATATATATATATATATATATATATATATATATATATATATATATATATATATATATATATATATATAAAGTCAGAGACCCAAATTAAACACACCCAAGTTGAATAAAAATCAAGT
>SEYY01008289.1:0-2500 GCA_009176605.1 Armadillidium nasatum | reverse complement strand
TAATAAAATAGATAATAAAACAAATACAGTAGTTTTAGAATAGTAATAATAATAATAATAATAATAATGTAAATGATTTTCACTTATTTTACTATTTAATTTTTTAAACATTTTTTTTTAATATTCTTTTTTATTCTTCTCCGTTTCCTTTTATATTTTTTTTTTTTTTTTTTTTTTAAAGAATATTTTTATTATTATTATTCTTGTTTCGCTTTTAAACCTAAAATTATTACTTTTTTTTCCTTCTAAATTCAACAAAAATTACAATAAAATAAATAAGTAAATAAAATATAAACAAAAAATAATAATTAAAAATTTCTATAAAAAAATAATTAATAAAAAATTTATTAAAAATTAATAATTTCTCCATTTTAAAAGGGAAAAAATATTCAATAGAAAAAAAGTCAAATAATAATTTAAAAAACATTTTTTTTTGATAAAAAGCAATAAAAAAAAAATTTGTACTTTTTATATTTCAAAAATTTATTACAAATAAATAATAATAAAATTGATAATATTAATAATTTTTGCCTCACATTTTACATAATCGAACTTACAAGTAAATTAGCAGGTACCAGTTTAGAGATGCACTACGGTATCAAATAATTATAATAATAATAATAATGATAATAATAATAAATGCCTGAATTGTTGCCCACATAAAAGAAATAAAAAATAATGCCTCACTTTATATTTGGTTTCTCTTTCCACAATAAAATAATAATAATAATAATTATAATCACAATAATTATAATAATAAAAAATTATTATTTTGGAGTATTATAATTGCCATAGAATGAGAATCATTAAAGGGTTGTACATTCATTTTACAAAATAATAATAATAATAATAATAATAATAATAATAAATTTCGTGCATTGCATAGACTAAGATAAATTTTAAATTTTAATAAAATAAATTAATAATATATATATATATATATATATATATATATATATATATATATATATATATATATATATATATATATATATATATATATATATATATATATATATATATATATATATATATATATATATATATATATATATATATATATATATATATATATATATATATATATATATATATATATATATATATATATATTATAATATATATATATATATATATATATATATATATATATATATATATATATATATATATATATATATATATATATATATATATATATATATATATATATATATATATATATATATATATATATATATATATATATATATATTGGAACTAATAATTTTTTTTTTTTTTTTTTTTTTTTAGCATTAAATATTACTGGAAAATAATTTCATTTTTTTTAATGCACTTTTTTTACGTTTATTTTCAATGTTTCTTTCTTCATATTTTAATTATTGCCTTTTATGTACATTTCACTTCTTTTTCCTAAATAATAATAAATAATAATAATATTATTAATAATAATAATAATAATAAAAGATTTCACGTGATGAGATCAACACAGTGTTTTATTTTTATCATTATCACTCTGACAATAATAATAATAATATTAATAATAATAATAATAATGTCATGGACTATTATAATTTTTCATTTTAAAAATTAATAAAAAAAAATTATTATAAATATATTTAATATTTATTTTATTAAATAACTGAATATATATTTTCTGAAATATTGTTTCATTATTTTCCACCATATAAAAGCAGTAAAATATATAATAATCATAATAATAATAATAATAATTCCCTATCATATTTATTACTATTATCATTATTATTAAAACTATTAATATTATTAAAATATATAACGACTAGGATATTACATGAACGGATATTTTAACTTTGTGACTTCATCATTATCAACAGTGCTTAAGAGTAATAATAATGATAATAATGATGATGATGATGATAATGATAATAATCATAATAATAAATTGGCATTAAATTTAATTTTATAAAAAACATTTTGACAATTCTTCATTAATTAAATACATTTTTTAATAGAAAAGTTTATTTCTCTGGTTTTTAAAAAAAAACGAAACACCCAAACGGTTTCGCATCCGATGATAATAATAATAATATTAATAATAATAATATAAAAGATCTAAAGCAACTTCTTTCTTTCCAACTCCTTCCCTCCGGATTAGCGCTACAGCCGAAGGGGCTTTCACTTTTTTTTGACTGACTGGCGTCCTTTTCGGTTTCGAAACTCCTTCTCCCACAATTCTTTCACGTCCCTTTGTCAGAAAGGACGAGAACGCGTCATCAAGAATTATTAATTGGTTTATGATAGTAAATAGTAATGGTAGCTCTAAGCAGTCTTTTTATCTCGCAGCGCTCCAGTGATTGACGCTTACTTGCATAAGGTTTCCAGTCTGTGTTGGAGCCTTGGGGGGTCAAGACCCAGGCCAAGGGGCGTAGGGCCCATGGACGTGGAACGAAGGCACGTGACGCATCTGAGACCACGTGGAAGTGGGCTGCGAGGCAGGACCACGCCCAAGGGTATCTTC
>SEYY01008288.1:15000-21828 GCA_009176605.1 Armadillidium nasatum | reverse complement strand
AAATTTAAAATTCAAATATAAGGAGCTACAGAAGGCTTATTTCGAAAACTAATACCTCATTTTATCGGCCTTTAATATGAGCATATTTAAATGTATTATTATTATTATTATTATTATTATTATTATTACTATTTACTACTTTCATTATTGTTTTAAGCTTTTTATTTTTATTATTAAAATTATTATTATTATTTTTCCTAATATAATTTAACTTAATATTATTATTATTATTATTATTACTAACATTATTTTTTATCACTTTTTTATTATTATCATTGGTTTTAGCATTAATATTATCATTTTTACTAATACTGTTACCTTCAAAATTATCATTCTCAAATATTAAAACCTTGAACATTTCGTAATAATACTGTTATTAAAACTAATAATAGTGTCTTTAATACTAATTGTAATTGTAAGTTTGATACAAGCATTAAGTATAAGGATCAAAGAAGCAACACAGTGCTGCAATTAGCTTTTCCTTTTCAGGAGTTTGCTAAATTAAGCCTATTGCTCTCTAACATTTCTATATATGTATTCAAATTTTGATTGCATAATAATAATATGGGTTGTTTTAATATAATCATAATAATTTTTTTTTTTTAAATTCTTGCCCTCAAACACACATAAAGTGAAGAGTTTGCAATTAGGGTTTCGGTATTACCTACGTAACCATACATTTTCTTTCTGTTAATATAAGAAGATGTTTACAATAGAATTTTATATAGAAGTATGAATTGAAATCGTCCAAGGTTAAAAAAAATGGGAAATCAAACTTCATTTTTGTCTACCTCACAAATTCTTTGGATTTTAAATAGAAAAATTTACTCTCCTATCTCCAATTCTATAAAAAGTCGGATTGAAAACACCAAAATTACTGTTAAGATTCAAGTTTCAGATCACCACTAAGAAAGAGTGAAGGCTTAACTAAAACTTACTGTAAGTTATTGTATTAAACATAACAAAATAAGAAATGAAGTTCTGAAATAGAACGGAATTAAAAATCCAAGTTTTAAATTTAATAATTACAATTGAAATTTTGAAAAGTCTTTGGAAATCTCCATCCAATTTTCATTATCTTCAGGTACAGGAAGGGAAAGAAAGGAAAGAAAATTTAGCTAAAAAATTATATAAATTGTATATATATATATATATATATATATATCTATATATATATATATATATATATATATATATATATATATATATATATATATATATATATATAAGAGAGAGAGAGAGAGAGAGAGAGAGAGAGAGAGAGAGAGAGAGAGAGAGAGAGAGAGAGAGAGAGAGAGAGAGAGAGAGAGAGAGAGAAAGAGAGAGAGAGAGGAGATCGCTTGCAGATATGGTCTTAAATTTATTACATATTTATACTTATTTTTCTTCAAGGGAAAGCAATATTCAGAAGCAAATATCTGAATCCCTTATTATATTATATATATAATAATATAATAATATATATATATATATATATATATATATATATATATATATATATATATATATATATATATATATATATATATATATATATATATATATATATATATATATATATATATATATATATATATATATAAAAGTAGGAATTTGCACCACATAAGTATAACACTAAAAAGATTTTGCTATATAAACTAAATTGATCGTTTCTATTTAATTTCGATAAAATAAACTATATATATATATATATATATATATATATATATATATATATATATATATATATATATATATATATATATATATATATATAATAATATATAATATATATATAATATATATAATGTGGAAATGAGAATATAATTTCATGTTCAATCTTGTCTTGTTTAAGAAGGTAAGGTTTGAAGCTCTAACATCATTTCGTATTGGGTCATGCTTAGTTGAATACAGAAGGTCATTGTATTTGGTTGCTTTATGAAACATCATAAATGTGAATTGTGATATTTTGAAATGAATTGAGATAGATGCAAATGCGTAAATACAGCAGACTACTTTTGTTGCATATATGGTGAGTTCATTGTAAAAAATGGTCGGCGGTCTTTAACAACCATAGTTAAGAAAGCATATTACTATTATTTTGAATGTCACATTTGGAGACCAGGATAAAGATTGAGCTCCCATATATTTTGTACAACTTGCTACACCAATTTCATTAAATGGATGAATGGAGAAAAATCACGAAGTATGCCATTTGCTGTATCAATGGTTTGATGCAAGCCTACTTAACCACTTAGAAGACTGATATTTCTGCCTCACAAAGATACAAGATTTTCAAATAAAACAAAATCAAATATAGTTTATTCTTCTCTTCTATCTGCAATTCGACCAATACCAAATAAACCTGGACTTCCTGTGCCAAAGCCACCAATGGACTTGGAAGGATTCAATATCCTGAAGAGGAAACGGTTGAGGAAAGTGAAGTATCAACATATTTGACCCGTTCTTCGTTCCATTTCATGAGAGCACATCCCATTTCATCTACAAAGAGAGCTCTACGATCTAGTAAGAGATTTAGATATCAGCAAAGGACAAGCTGAACTCTTAGAATCTAGGCTGCAGCAGTGGAATTATTGGCAACATGCACTAGAATTTCAGTATATAGAGAAAGGCATGAGCGATTTTCAAAATACTTCACCATGTAACTATCGGTATGTGTGTGTCCGAATATTGACGGTTTGATGGCTGAACTTGGTTTCAAGCATGTCACAAAGGAATGGAAACTTTTTATAGACTCCTCAAAGACAAGTCTGAAAGAAGTATTGCTTCATAATGGTATTGCCAAGCCTTCATTACCAGTAGCATACTCAGTAGTTATGAAGGAAACATATGACAGTATGTCAGTTTTAATTAATGCATTACACCATAAAAGATATGGTTGGAAACTCTGTGGAGACTTGAAATTGTAGGTATGTTAATGGGACTTCATGATCGATTCACCAAATACTGCTGTTTCCTTTGCCTATGGAACAGCAGAGCAACGGACAAGCACTATTTACAGAAAGAGTGGGCAAAAATAACTAATTACGTTCCAGGGCTTGAAAATATTAAGTATCAACCTTTCGTTGACTCAAGGAAGATATCGCTTCTTCCTTTAAATAAAAATTAGGCTTAATGAAAAGCTTTGTGAAGGGAATTGGTAAAAATGGAGATTGTTTTGCATATCTCAGGATTCAGTTCCCTGCTTTAAGTGAGGCAAAATTGAAAGAAGGAATATTCGTTGGCTCATAGATCAGAAAACTCTTGAAGGGTAAGACTTTTGAGAAAAAGTTAACTACTTTGGAACTCTGCTTGGAGGACATTTAAAACTGTAGTTTCGAGATTTCTAGGTAACAACAAAGCTGAAAATTATGAAGCGTTGGTAAGAAAACTCTTGGGTAGCTAGCTATCAGAAGCTTGGATGTCGGATGTTACTAAAAATTTGCTTCTTGCATTCCCATTTGAACTTCTTTCACTATAGCTTGGGTGTTGTTAGTGACGAACAGGAAGAAGGATTCCATCAAACACCATGACAATAGAACACCGATATCAAGGAAGAGTACATCCAAACATGATGGTTTACTACCGCTGATTCTTGCTAAGAGAAGATAAAACTAAGCATAAGAGAGAGAAATGAAATTTTGGTAACTAGTTGTTTAAAAATCAAAATTTTCTGGTAAACAGTTTTTGTTTAATGGATGCATTGGTATATTTTGTTTCATTTTTTTACTTTAAAAAAGGGATATATATATACAGTGGCGGCTCGTCATTATGGGCTCCAGGGCTGCAGCCCCTCCAAATTAAAAATACCAGGCGTAGGATGTTAATATAAATATGAAATTTTTGTCAGAGAAAAGTGATTTAAATTCATTTTTTAAACAACTAATACATAAAAAGTATAAATCATTAAAGAAAATAAGAAGTAAATGCATTTTGCAACTGCAAATTTTTGGGTACGATATTATTTTTCAAGCATTGCCATTATTTAAAATATGGGCTGTAAAATTTCTGCCCTAATAAGACAGATATAGCAACTTACGAAAAAAACAATGCAAAATTGCAATAGCAGTTTTTATCAAGTATCTAGGTTGTCTTTCTGTCCTTTTAAGTGCAGATCAAAATGAATATAAACAGACTAAGACAGTTGTTTAAAGTCTCATGTCGAGGGAGGTTGTTTTTTTAATTGTGGAAGACAAATTACAAGTTTTATGTTTTTTTTTTCTTGTTCGATATATATATATATATATATATATATATATATATATATATATATATATATATATATATATATATATATATATATATATATATATATATATAATATATATAACATTATGCCAGATGCACTTCTACATACTTAAATATTACAAAAAATAGTAAACGTACATTAAAAAGGATAACATTTTTGTAATCCTTGCAGA
Organism: Armadillidium nasatum; assembly: GCA_009176605.1. Lineage (NCBI taxonomy): Eukaryota > Metazoa > Arthropoda > Malacostraca > Isopoda > Armadillidiidae > Armadillidium > Armadillidium nasatum. Next base: position 17,428 of record SEYY01008288.1, on the reverse strand, counting down.
ATTTTAAGTAAGAATAATTGGGAATAGAAAAAAATCTTATAATAATTTTAATACGTACGTAATAATTGGTTTTTTATGTTGAAAGACGTACGTTTGGCAGCGTCTGTTTTTGTGAGAAAAATTTTTCCAATTTTGAAGGAAGATAAATTTAGCGATTGAGTAAGAATAGTGTAAAAAAATGTGAAATTTATATAATTTGGTGTAATATGACAGTATGCTTTATAAAACATTATTTATATGAAAGCAATTACAACTCCGATGACGACGTCTGAAGCATAGAGATGTTTCTCGACTTTGAATAGAATAAAAACTTTTAAATGTAGTACCATGTGCAACGAGAGATTGAATGTATTAGCGATGTTTTCAATAGAGAGCGAAATGGTCTGTAAAATACCAGATTTCAATGAAAAAATAATTGAAAACTTTTCGACATCTAAAATTCGAAGAACTAATCATATTTTTAAATAATAATATCAGCAAGCTTTCCAAGAACTAAAAAAAAAAATTTCTAAATAAAATTAATAATAATAATAATAATAATAATAATAATAATAATAATAATAATAGGCATAAATGAAATGAAAGCTAAATAATAATAATACGAATGTCAAAAAATTTGCATTGATATATAGATGCTTCCAATATATCGATATTTCCAGAATAAGTAAGGTACGTTTGAAATATATATATATATATATATATATATATATATATATATATATATATATATATATATATATATATATATATATATATATATATATATATATATATATATATATATATATATATATAATATATTATAAATATTTTATATAATACCATATATATATATATATATATATATATATATATATATATATATATATATATATATATATATATATATATATATATATATATATATATATATATATATATATAAAACTTGCAGCCCCTCCTTGCCAATTTTACACGAGCCGCCACTGTGTATATATATATATATATATATATATATATATATATATATATATATATATATATATATATATATATATATATATATATATATATATATATATATATATATATATATATATATATATATATATATATATAGTATTTTTGAAGAACATTATTATTTCCCATTATTTAATATTTACCGGTATTATTTAAACATTCTGTTGTCACACAAAATGGTACGTGTTACGAAGATTTTTACATCATTTTCGTAATCAGCATGATCAATTTAATAAAAGAAAATCACTTAAATGTTCATGTGGCAGAGAAAAAAATTTAAATATTTGTCGAGTAGCGTAATTAAGGTGAAAAACCTTTCGCTTGCCTTTGAAATCCTGCGTGCGCCTCACACTAAAAATTTCCCCAAATCAAATAACAAAAAAGGACACTTAAACAAACTGTAAAAGGAGACACATTATATATATATATATATATATATATATATATATATATATATATATATATATATATATATATATATATATATATATATATATATATATATATATATATATATATATATATATATATATATATATATATATATATATATATATATATATATATATATATAAACCATTTGTGTAAATTAGGCCACGCTTTCAAACCGATCAAAAAAAAAAAAAAAAAACGTCGCTTTACAAAAACGCTCTTCTCCCCCCCCCCCTCCAAGCCTATTTCCACCCTTTTTACCTGCTGTCGAGATTAGAATTGCGAGAAACGAGTTTCCACGGCTCTTTTAAAGGTGAAATTTTGAAAGGGAACCGTTCGGTCTCCGACGAAGGAGAAATCCCGAAAGAAAAACCAGCGTTCAACTCTTTTCAATAATACTTTATATACTCTTTCGCCTTTTATTACAATACAAAAATATTCGGAATGTATTTTCATCTTTTCCAATATCTTCTTTCTATTGTTAAGAGAAATTTTTCACCATATATATATATATATATATATATATATATATATATATATATATATATATATATATATATATATATATATATATATATATATATATATATATATATATATATATAGTAGTTGAGCATCAATATCGTCGGTCAAGGAGATCACAACTTATATTCCTTAACCTTACCCCAACACCTCTAATCCCCCAAAAAACAATTTATAAATACTTACAAATAATTTTTAAAAATACAAATAATTAAATATAAATGTAAATAATTAAAAATATTTAAAGTATTAAAAAATAATTAAAAATTATTAAAAATAAATAAAATTATTTAAAAACAATTAAGAAAATAAATAAATAATTTAAAAGAGAATAGGAGAAAAATATAAATACAGCCCCAACCCCCTATTTCTCCCTACCCCACACCTCCCCTCCGACCCCCCCAAAAATTTAAATAATTAAAAATAAATACAAATAATTAAAAATTTATTAAATTATAAATTATTAAAATTAAAA
>SEYY01008288.1:7500-10000 GCA_009176605.1 Armadillidium nasatum | reverse complement strand
AAGTTCACTGATAACAGTATAGGGATTTTACATGGAACAAAATCACAATTGATTCCCGAAAACTCATCAATAATAAAACATTCTCTTTACTGTCAGAGCAGAGTTTCTCATTTCTCACCTTAAAATAGAAGGTTAGTTTTCATTAGAAGAGTTTCGAAATAACGAATCACTGTGAATCGAACACCTGCAGCCTAACATATAATTCCTCATCAATAACAGACGTTTTGCGAATAATTAGAAAATCAGTCAAATTTTTAATTTTAATACCCAACCTTTTATTGTAGATCTCTTCGTACCTTAAAAGTTTTAGTAAAAGTTTTATTAGATGCTTTTAATATATAGGAAAATCTTTTTAAATGTGAATTATTTTTTTTTAATGTTATTTTGTTGTTGTTCTCTTACTTAATGTTTTTTTTTTTTTTTTTTTTTTTAAATCTTTTAAATTTGCAATATTTTAAATTTTTTTTTTTTTTTTTTTTACATGGACTCCTTCCCTTCAAAATGAAAATAGATAGTTATGAAACGTCAGAAAATAAGTAACAAAAACTATTTGCAATATATATATATATATATATATATATATATATATATATATATATATATATATATATATATATATATATATATATATATATATATATATATATATATATATATATATATATATATATATATATATTATATATATATATATATATATATATATATATATATATATATATATATATATGCTCTGGGGTCCTTCCAAATTTACATATCTCCTTTTAAAATCGATTTTCTCGGGGATAGACATATTTTATCGTTTTTTTTTTTTTTTTTTTTTTTTTGAATTTTATTGTTCTTGACTCATCAGAACACTTCACGTCCAGTGTTTGAGCCTAATTAATTGATTAATTATGCCTAATTAACCTAATCATAGTATTAGGCATTTTCCTTTCAGAAACCTCTATTTCTGTGAAAATAGAGTTCTAACTATCGTCAAATTTGCACAGTAGTTTCTCTGCGTTACATAGATTCTATTTTCATTATTATTTTCCCTAGGTTACAACTAATTAATAATTGGTCAATTATTAATTTTGTGGCCTGTTTTTTATATCTTTGCAACCACTGTTCCGACTGGTTTCAAATTTTGACAGTTTGTTCTCTGCATCTCATAAATCAGTTTGTTTCATTAAATTGATCGTTACTACAATTAATTAATTAGTTATAAAATTAATGGGATATTAATTACTAATATTACACAACAAAATGGCGCCGTCTTCGAGCAAAAAAGTGTTACCATTTAACAGATTTCTCACTAAAGGTGAAAATTTATAATTCAATATGACTTTATTATATACTTTTACGGTGTTTCTTTTATACCTTTCGGTCTATTTTCAGTAGTAGTTAATTGTGATAATGGTTTCTAGTAAATTAAAAATCTATTAATTTGTTTATAAAAGTTACTACAAGTTGGTGCTGTTTGTCAACTTTCTCCCCTTAATAAGGTTATAGAGCCTCTTTCCGTGACCGATTTCTTGCTTTTTATATTCACCGGAGGTTCTGCCAAATTTATCCCTAACTCGCATAGCCTCCTTGTTGCATTTATTTTTACTTCAATTTACCACCAATTTATTTGGGACTTGCTAGATACCCGTTGCTTGATTGCAAGCTCCCCTTTAACGTATAATTTGTTTAATAACTTTTGCGTCAGAGCATAGGTCTCCTTTGTTAGGCCTTAGCAACCCACACAAGTGGGTTTCTTGCAGGACTTGACCTTAGGATTGTGGTTAAGTGGAAAGTTAAATCTTTTGCTCGCTCTGGTAACCTTACGCTCAGTTAATTTAGTGGTTTTGAGACCCCGGACAAGTTTAGGAGTTTTTGTTTAACCTCGGTTTTTTTTTTATTTATTTATTTTTTTTTTTTTTCGTTATGGAACGTTCTCTGCCCTTTTTTATATCTTGCCTTCTCTTTGCCCCCATAGCTGTAGATTTAGTGGAAAAAAAGGTCTCATCCTGTGAACGCTTAGAATAAATTTCTGTTGGTATCATCTCCACAAAGAAATTCATAGCCCCTGGATTTTGTGATGTTCGTTGGCAATACAAAGTTTCTCGTGGGCCCTAATTAAGAATTTTTTTGTGGACTGGTCACCTTATTTTTAGGGCTTCTCTACGGTTGCTTTAATATCTCCTACCCTTAATTCAGAATTGGTTTCCATTACCGGTGAGGAGCTTCGCGCGAGAAACAAAGTAACCAAATTCATTTGAAAAATCGCATATATTTACTTCAACTATTGTCCAGTCTAGGAACAACGATAGTAATTATAGACGTCAGTTGTATTCATTCCTTTTATCTCTGACTCTCCTATCCTATTTGGAAAAATAATATATATTTATATTGTCATACACGTTTACCATATTCTCATACAAAAAAAAAAAAAAAAAAAAAAAAAAAAATTTTTTTTTTTTTTTTAAAATTAGTAACTGGGGCTTTTGCATACATTACTTAGTTAGTATCCTTC
>SEYY01008288.1:0-2500 GCA_009176605.1 Armadillidium nasatum | reverse complement strand
TATATATATATATATATATATATATATATATATATATATATATATATATATATATAAGATCTCATAACCTATATAACATTTTAAAAGTGTATAATAACAAAAGGTAATTTTATTTAAACATTTATGCTACTTCCTAATATTAATTTTGGTCCGTTAAAAATTCTATAATTACTAATAGAGAAAGAAGTAGAAGAGTAGGAAAATAGGCACGTTTATGACGCGTTTGAATGCGTCAACAGGATGTGGGATGATTGACCAACACTATACCGGGATGCAGAACGAGACCCCAATTCATCATGCATCTCAGCAAACAAAAAATTTCGTAAAAGGAGAGCTCTCTGAGAAGTTGATTTCCAGGATCAGCACGAAGAACCAAAGCAAGGGTCTTCATCTCGTGAACTAATTGCTCTACTGCTTCGACTACAGTTTTAATTTCTAATTTCCACTCAATTATGACATAGAGGTTATAATAGGTCGTTTAATATTTAAACGTTAATAAGAACAAGTTATAGTTTAAAAATATTTTTCAACATAAACTTTACGGTTTTTTTCATCATGAACTTTATTAAAACAAACATTTACTCGGAAAATTGCTGAGAGAAGTTAGAAATATGGCAGAGCATGATGAATCAATAAGATAATTTACCTCATTTAAATATTTCCTCATTTATTTTATCGTCCCTCGGTGCCCTACTTTCATTAGAATACAAGAAAAAATAATTTACTATATTTATTTCTGTCTTAAAATCTCTTGTTCCTCATCACTGTTTGATGATAAGAGAAACTCTCCTCATCAGTTATAGTAGATCGAGTTGATTCTTATCATTTCCTTTTAGTTGCTTGTTTTAAAACACTTATTCGATGACTATTTCTGCTGAGTTGTAATCTTTTCTATTAGGGATTAAACTAATTAAACAAAAATCTTTATATCATTTACTATTGATATCACAAAGATAACTTTTGTTACGAAAAATATTTCGTGTCTAGGTATATGTGTGAAATTGGTGAAGTATTTTAAATCATTATCATCTACATTAGAACATGAATATCTTTGCTATGATCTTGATATAAATAACACTAATATTTGTGCTTTTGGTAGTCGAATTACAATTTAACTGAAGTGTTGGTATGTCAGTTATTTATTTTCTTGTTTGTTCATAGCTTCGATGTCATTTGAAAATGATGATTCAGACATTGCTTGTCGTGTGTTTTAGTTAAATATATATATATATATATATATATATATATATATATATATATATATATATATATATATATATATATATATATATATATATATATATATATATATATATATATATTATTTCGGGACAGAGCGTGCAAAGAAGATTAAAACTTTATCTGTTTTTTTTTTGTAGTATATTTTTCCACCTAATATTTAGTATTATTATTATTCAAATGTGATTTTTGAGGCTTCTAGTGCAGCTTTCTCGGACCATGCTGAGAAGCTACAGAGAGCTTGCAATGAGTAGAAATAATTTTAACACTTAACTAAAATAATTATTCCAAACCTCTGAGATATTAAGCCTTTTTTTACTCTATTTTGTAATCTGGGTTTGAAGACAAACAAAATTTATTGACTACAAACATCCGCACTTATCTCAAGCCGGTGACGAAATTCGATATATATATATATATATATATATATATATATATATATATATATATATATATATATATATATATATATATATATATATATATATATATATATATATATATATATATATATATATATATATATATATATATATATATATATATATATATATATATATATATATATATATATATATATATATATATATATATATATATATATATATATATATATATATATATATATATTATATATATATATATATATATATATATATATATATATATATATATATATATATATATTATATATATATATATATATATATATATATATATATATATATATATGTTGTTTAAGAGGAAGGCTGTTTATATTTTTAAATAATAGAGTGAAAGGAGGCGAAACTCTCAAGTGACTTTACCGACCTTACTTCTAAAAGATTTATGTCCGTTTTCTGCTTCATTTTGTGCAACTGGAAGGACCATAGAGGATTCACGGGGTTGAATCTTTATCAAGGTCAATGGGTAATCACTCTCTCTCTCTCTCTCTCTCTCTCTCTATATATATATATATATATATATATATATATATATATATATATATATATATATATATATATTATATATATATATATATATATATATATATTATATATATATATATTCCTTTCCTCCTCTTATTCGCTCTGATGGTTGTGTTGCTAACACTCTAGCTGAAGAGGGTAATCTCTTTGGCCTGCTGTTTTCTTCTAATTCAATCCTTGAGCATTCCGGCAATTCTCCTCCTATTTCTTCTTCTCTTAGATGTCCCTGTGATTACATCTGATCAGGGGCATAGGCTTCTGAAATCTATGAATGCTAGGAAAGCAAGCGGTTC
>SEYY01008287.1:5000-15000 GCA_009176605.1 Armadillidium nasatum | reverse complement strand
TATATATATATATATATATATATATATATATATATATATATATATATATATATATATATATATATATATATTATATATACAAATATGTATATATATATTTATGTGAATATTCGTATACAGATACATAAAAATAAAAAAAATGGTTAGTGTAATCGCGTACAATAAAAAAAAATAATTTATTTCGCTGAAATTATTGTAATCAAAACAAAAACAAAAAAAAAATCATGGTGGACTGAAAAGGAACATACATGTTCATACAACATATACCACCGAATATCTGATGTTTGACATAAAGACTAATCCCACATTCAACAATCAAGTGACGAAATTTCACCATACATTCGTTCTCATTCCTCGAATTCCCGAATGGTTACTAACCCTGAGGTATCTCGGCGAATTGTCGGACTATTTATAAGTGCTTCATTTATTCGTGCCCTTAAAGATTCCGTTGGTGTGACTGCGTCACTCTTGCCTTTTGCATTGATCTTGAAATTGTCCATGGGAACGTAATCGCCTTCACCTGATGACACACTTGATTGACTCTATTTCGTGGCCATCTTCCTATGAATGTCCGCTGAAACCTGCGACCTTTCCGCCTTGAGTAACCTCACTTCCTTCTGTGACAAGTCTCGGGGCATATTAGTGTCGTAAGTAATCCCTAGTGAATTGAGTGTGTATTTTAAATTCTTATGGGAAAGACCCATTCTCAAGACTTTTTTTTATTATTTGACCTATTGAGCTGAAATTTACAATGTATATGCATTTTTTAAATTAATTAACATTCGATTTTTGACGTTTTTCTGAGTTTCTAACGGTTTAGCAGTTATTGAGGGTCAAAATTCAAAAAGAGATTAAATAGAAGTGGTAAAATAGTGGTCAGAATGATCCAAAAACTCCCCTGTACATTCTTAGCCCCAATTTCTACAATATTAAAAGGGAACATTTGGGAATAGTATGGATAGTGTTTGATTATAGAAGTTCAATTTTTTTTTTGAAAAAAAAGTTGAAAAATATATACCCTTCCGGAGAAAAAAAATTTCTTAAAAAAAATCCCTGTATTGAATGTTTTTGAAAATTGGATATTGTTTAGAGAATGGATCCAATCCTTATATCATTTCAATACGCACACCACGACTCCTATTCCTACGATTATGGCGACAATGGTTGATAAACCAATAGAGAGTGTAGATGATGGTAAATAATTCAACGAAGACCCGTGGCTTTGTAAAGTGTCGTTAATGTAATCCAATGCCTTGTTCCATTTCACCCCTGTGAGTTCAGGATGAGCCGAACTGTTGATGACTGGCCTGATAACATGATTCATTATGTTTAAATCCAATTTCAAATCTCTCTGATCCACTACACTTAAACTGAAGGTGGAGTTGTATTTTACTTGTACCGGGTTAATGAAAGTTTGGTAATTGGTTCGGACGGTACATCGAGTCGAAGAATATAAATATCCTCTAGAGTCACTTCTTCTGGGTGCAGATTCCCGCAATACAAAATACATTTTCTCTTGGACCCCACTGATATGAACAAATGTGAGCGTACAGTTTCCGCTATCACCTCATCACTGTCAGTCCGAATGAACTCGTACACTTTGTGTAATTCGTTAAAAGATCCATTGGTGTAAAGAAGAATAGCACAATCTTGAATGTCGAAAGCAAATATGGGCTTGGTTAAGGGACATGCATGATAATTGTCAATGGATTTACACAGTTTGAATTGTTGTATGTTAGTGTAAGTGTATAGAAATTGGTTGTGGTTCACGAAATATATGTGATATCTGGGGAAAACAATACACGTAAAGATTTATTACTGCTAATCTTGGTAGGAAAAGGGTGTGATTGGAGAGTGTTAAAAGAATCCCCATTAGTGAGTGGAATTATGGTAATTAACGAAAATCCCTGAGCTAAGTTAAGGTATGACCAAGTTAGTTTTAAGAACTCCTTAAAATTATTGTTAGGATGAACGAAAGTGTTTAATAACAATTCCTTGTTGGCTTCACTAACAAACATAGATAAGTCCTCTACCTTGTAGGCGTCGAACGGAGTTTAGAAATTCTTAGCCTCAGCCATGATTAAAGATACTCGAGATCGGATTCGGTTGATGGTTTGGAAATACAAAGAAACCGTTGAGAAAAACTCATTTAATAAGTAAGTTATATTCTATGGATTCAATGGAGTTCTCAGTTCTCTCTGAAGTGTTAATAACAGTTCCCAGCTGTTCAAATAACCTATTCACTGTGGTAATATTGTCCTTCAACTGATCACGTTGTTGATGTATCACTTTGCTATGTCCTTCGTCCCTTTCTGACAAAATTTGTACTTCTCCTCTGATATGTTTTACATCTCCATCCATATCAGTTCCGAATATAGCTTGAAAAATCTATCCAGCTCCATCGATTAATCCGCGTTTGACAACCCGCGTACTGTTATTGGATCGGTATTCTTGAATCCAAGGATCAGTCAATAGTTCTTTTACTTCTTCCATTAACATATAACAGAAACCAATCAAAACGGTGTTACTTTTCTTTAAAGTGTACAAGAACGAAGCTCGACCCTCGTTGTCATGTCTGGCGGCTCTGTTAACCAATCCGTAATTTACGTCACGATCCCATTTAGGTGGAAGTTCAACATTTATTCCTTTCTTGGGAAGCGATCGAACCTTCCTGGCCGTTTTAACCTTTTCCGTCTCCAACAAGTTATTCAATATGTTGGTCAAATCTGTTTTTATCAGGTTTAGGTTGGTGAAAATGTCTTCCGTGGAGCGTAGGTATAAAGTGACGTCTATATAGCCAGTAACGAACTTTGTGCGACCGATCGCATTTATTCCTTCGTCCATGCTTTGCTCCTGCTCTTGTGCATGTGCTGTATGTATCATGCACATCACGGCGATGGTTATCATCCACATCTTTCTTGACCGACTGTTGGTATAAACGGTGGTTCCGATCCGTACTCCGGGAAAATGATTTACCCGGGCAAATCCTTGCGACTCGCTACACTGACTGGTTCATCATCGTTACGCCTTGTATTCCCTAGCATAAATAATAAAACTAGTAAAACTAAGGTTAATAAACGAAAATTCTTAAAATTACGATTAGTAAAATCCTTAACTTATAGTAGTTTCTTTTACTTTCATACCCCTCAAAGTCCAATATTATGTACAAACTATTGCATTCGCTTCGTCTTGGAAACTTAGTTCCAGCTACCCATGGATGCCGTCATCTATCTCCATCCATTTCGTCTGCATCCCAAAGTTGATTGTCTTAAGGACGCTTCTCCCCGCATGATGGTTTTTCAACTTTCTGTTTTTCCTTTTCTTTCCATCGAAATACCAACTTTTCGTTCCTGTACACTGAACCTGTGTTCTTGCTAATGTTGGTATATTCGAAGATGACTTCAACCTTTCTCTAAAGGGTATGGTTTTCACTACTGATTCCCTGAGTGTGACAATTACTTTAGACCTTTTAACGCCTGTCAGTTTTGTTAACGCCTGACATCTCCTCTTTATTATATTCCTATACAAAGTTATTATCCCTTTTCGTTCAGCATTGCCTGTCATTATTATTCTTGTTAAATTCTTTTTCCATGACTTTCTCTGCCAAATGTTTCTTCATCACTATCCCTAGTAGGTTTCTTCTCCTTACTGTCTTTACTAAGTGTTTCTTTCTTACTTCCCTACTATGTTCTTCTTTACTATTTCCACCAGGTGCGTTTTCCTTATCATTGGTGATAAGTTCTTCTTCCTCACTACCTCTACTAACTACATCTTCAATACTATCTCTATTAAATCCTTATTCCTCTCAATCTTTACTAATTTCTTCTTCAATACTATCTCTACTAAATCCTTATTCCTCACTATCTCTACTAAATTCTTTTTCCTGACCATCTTTCTATGCATGTTCAGCTGTTCTTCATGCATCAATATCACTTCATCTTCCAATTTTATCTGGAAAGGTTTGTCGATGAGTACGCCTTTTTCCATTCTGCCTATGTCCTGGCCAAGATTAAGCACCTCTCCCGCATCTTGAGCTCTCTTTTCTTCCATCGCAATTCGTTTTGGTGACTAGTTAGTTACCTTTCTTAGGAGTTTTATTACTGTTACTATATCCTGTCACTCTAATTGAACTGCGGTTCACTGGAGAAGTTTCTCTGTTCCCTGCTATCTTCGCATCACAACTATCTCCAGCCTTTTGTCCATCCCAAAATTTAGAATGTTTTCTCATTCTCTTCACACAAACTTCTACTGCTACATTTCTCACAGCTGTGTGTGGATCTTCCCGAACTTGTCGTTAACTTCATGTATCTCAATTTCTGAGTTACAATTATATTATTAATTGCACATTCTTAATATAAGCATTCTTCATTATATCTGTGTCTTTTCTGTGGCAGTACATTGTCACATCTTTCTTCAGCTTTTTTCAGCTAGCAAATTTTAGTTATATGCCTTTTCTGTGGCGATATATTGTTTCATATTACTTTAGCTTTGGTTAGCTAGCAAACTTTAGATTCTATATCAATATGCCTATTCTGTGGCGATACATTGTACTCAATCTCATTCGAATGGTTTGCGCTTCGAAGGTTAATTTTCGATTCCAATTCTTGCTGCTTCTGTACAGGACTTAGTCTTTCTAGATGCCTAGGCTCATCGGTAATCTCCCTTCCTTTCTTCTACCCGGTAATGTCATTTCGTCAAGTCTTAGGTTATGTATTCCCAAGGGTCGCTCGGTTTCCAATCTTCGCAGCTTGGTATTTGTATTCCGGTCCTCATAATAATCTCTCATGCGCATTGCAAATCCAGGCGGTTTTAATTCATTCCGACTTATAGGAATATTTAAAATATTTAGACCATAACAATATTGTGAAGGGCTAGAATCTATAACTTCATGCATAATATCATTCAACCGTTCTCTCGGATACATCGGGTACATATTCTCTGATGCCAAACCTCTCTCAATCTTGAGCAATTGGTATTTCCCCCGAAAGGTGATTTTCAATTCTTCTACTCTTACTTGTTGCTTTGACGGGGGACTTATTCTCTGTAGATGCCTTTCCTGTAGACTTATGCATCGAGTAAGTGATATGCTTTTCCCTCCTTCGGGTTCTAAATGACCAATCTTCTTTTGAGGAGTTCCAGTAATATCCATGTCGTTTACATCCAACAACTCCGGCGTTCGCTGCTTATTCTTTTTGAGTCTCACGCCCTGCGGCTGCTTCATTTCAAGGCTTAAGCTCCAGATATTTGTGCTACTGACATCACTAAATAGCAGTTTTGGTTCTGTAAGTGGTTTCTGCCTTGACTGCGCTTGGTCGAGACTTAGACCGTGTAGCTGCAAGGGATTCTTGGTGGCTCTCTTAACTGACGGTTGCTCGAGACTGCGGTCTATGTCATTTCGGCTCACACTTTCTATCGATACCAAACCTAATGGTTCCCGGTTAATCCTGCTTGGAGGTTGAGAATGCATTTCTATTTTCTTAAGATTGCTCTCTGATTCTGGGAGACTTTCCTCTTCCTCCCCCACTGAAGCAATATAAGACGATTCATCGTCTTTTATTAATTCTTCAGTGTTTCAAGAAATATTATTCTTTTCTAATTTTAATTTGGGAGTCGCTAGCTCCATTGGCTTTCTTCTCCTTTCTACCACATTCTCTGATCGTCGCATTGGGGAGGTCTCCTCAACCCTGCTAACCTGCATATCAGTTAAGGTATTCCTTTTATTGGAGTTACTTACCTTAATAAATCGCTGGAGACACTTACGTCTCTTGTCCTCGTTATGATGCGCATTTGGACTTGTACACTGTTCATCACGCTGTTCTTTAAGACTCACGTGGGAAGATGCGCTATCACTCCACACTTCTGGATTTACGAGTGACGGTTTCTTTCTGCACTGCTCATTTTGACTCATGCGTGGAATATCGAAGTCGCGCTGTCTTGACGAGTTTTCGCGGTTTAAAAGACTCACGTGGGAAGATGCGCTGTCACTCCACTCTTCTGGATTTACGAGCGATGGTTTCCTTCTGCACTGCTTACTATTCGAGACACCTTGCTCTTTCAACAATCTATATGTGTCTTTCCTGATTTCATTCGCGGGCTCAGCAATATCATCAACAAACCGGCGTTTCTTTATTGAACGCTCATGCATGCGGAAAGATTAACTCTTCAATCTGGTTTCTGTACTTTACACAAATTATAACTACCAGCACATATCAAAAAACAAATGCAATCACAAAGCAAACGGAAAAAAGATCATTCACCATCTATTCTTTTATCTAGCACTACTTCTCTTTCTCTCTTTTTTTTCAAAAAAAAAAAAATAACACTGTCCACCTTTTATTTGTACATGAGCTATTACTTTTAAAACAGTATATAACTATTTAATATATATTTAATATGTTTCGTATACCTCCTTTTTTAGAAAAGAAACACTAAGAGCCTTAATTTCACCTTTGTTTTGTGATTAAAGAAGAGGAATTTTTGTTCATATAAACTAACAAAAAAAATTCCTTGTCACTCTTTGCAACTATTTTATAGCTTGAATGATTGTACAATGCATATAATTTATACTATGAACTTCTTAATGAGGGCCCTCATATACTGGTATGGTATACGATAGTATATATATATATATATATATATATATATATATATATATATATATATATATATATATATATATATAATATATATATATATATATATATATATATATATATATATATATATATATATATATATATATATATATATATATATATATATATATATATATATATATATATATATATATATATATATATACAGTGGCGGCTCGTGTAAAATTGGCAAGGAGGGGCTGCAATATATATATATATATATATTATATATATATATATATATATATAATATATATATATATATATATATATATATATATATATATATATATATATATATATATATATATATATATATATTATATATATAATATGTGTGTGTGTGTTTGTGTGTGTGTGTGCGTAAAATTATATATATATATATATATATATATATATATATATATATATATATATATATATATATATATATATATATATATATATATATATATATAACATTTCAAACGTACCTTACTTATTCTGGAAAGCTTGCTGATATTCTTATTTAAAAATGGATTATTCTGGAAAGCTTGCTGATATTCTTATTTAAAAATAGGATTAGTTCTTGGAAAGTTTACTGATATTCTTATTTAAAAATAAGATTAGTTCTTCGAGTTTTAGATGTCGAAAAGTTTTCAATTACTTTTTCATTGAAATCTGGTATTTTACAAACCATTTCACTCTCTATTAGTAATTTTTATCAGTAATTTTTAAATATTTAAGTATGTAAAAGTGCAGCTGGCCTATATATATATATATATATATATATATATATATATATATATATATATATATATATATATATATATATATATATATATATATATATATATATATATATCGAACAAAAAAAAAAACAAATAATATCGGTAATTTTTCTTCACAAAAAAAAAAAAAGAAAGAAAAACCACATCCAACCTGAACACGAATCTATAACAAACTGTTTCATTTTTAGTCTGTTATATTTAAGAACTTCTTAAAAGGACAAAACTAGCAACTTTACATTTTTTAAACATTAGAAACTAATGTCCAAGTTGCCAAAAACTGTCAGAAGACAGACTGGCAACTTCATAAAAACTGCTATTCAAATTTGGCATACTTTTTTTTTATAAGTTGCTATATCTGTCTTATTATTTAAGAACCAATACTTTGGCCTTTATTGAGGACTCTGATTTTAGAGCCCATATTTTTCATAATTGCAATGTGTCAAAAAAAATATCGTACCTACAAATTTGCAATTGCAAAACGCATTTAATTCTTATTTTCTTTATTGATTTATACTTTTTATGTATTAAGTTGTTAAAAAAATGAATTTAAATCACTTTTCTGTGACAAAAATTTCATTTTTATATAAACATCCTACGCCTGGTATTTTTAATTTGGAGGGGCTGCAGCCCTGGAGCCCATATAGACGAGCCACCCATATATGTATATATATATATATATATATATATATATATATATATATATATATATATATATATATATATATATATATATATATATATATATATATATATATATATATATATATATATATATATATATATATATATATATATATATATATATATATATATATATATATATATATATATATATATATATATATATATATATATATATATATATATATATATATATATATATATATATATATATATATATATATATATATATATATATATATATATATATATATATATATATATATATATATATATATATATATATATATATATATATATATATATATATATATATATATATATATATATATATATATATATATATATATATATATATATATATATATATATATTAATTTCGGCTTTACCTTGATTGACCACTTTTGGGTCAGAATTACCAGTTCACCAGATCCAGGAATTTTCGGCTTGAATTACTTCGTATCCTCCCAGCTTCGACGATCCCAGCGCAGGTTTTTTCCACTTGTTGATTTCTGAGGATTTCTCGCAAGGTTTTCCGAATTCTTTATTGTCTTCTGGTCTGGTCCTTTTCTGGTTGCCGATACTTGAGACACGAAGCCTTGTAGTTTAACAACGATTTTATTTTATATTTTTTTTCAAATAAAAAAAAAAAAAAAAAAATATTATATATATATATATATATATATATATATATATATATATATATATATATATATATATATATATATATATATATATATATATATATATATATATATTTATGGTTACTTATGGCCTAATAATAAAAAACGGTCCACTAGTAGTCCTCCTACTGTTTAGGTGCGCAATCTTGTCCTACTTCTGAAGTGCGAAATCTGATCCTAACGTTGGTGTGCGCAATTTGTCCCTGTTTAGGAGCTCCATTCTGTTAACCTGGGTTTCGGGACTTTTGTGTTTTCACACTCTTCAATGTGTGACCCAATTTTTGGACACTTCTACGTGTGTTTCTATTCGATGATGTTTAACGACGTTGCGTCACAGGACTCTTAAAATATTAGGTTGACGTTTCTTAGAACAGGATAATGCTTGTGTCCAGAAGCACTGCCTCTATTTCGATTCCAACACGTATTATACTTCAACAGTAATTAAAATTGGGAGTAATTAAAATGTAATCTCTATTTAACATTTATTAAAGTCAATCGATATGTCCACCCCTTGAATTGCTAACTAATTGCATATAATTATAAATCGTGTTCTCTTCAATTAAGGCTTTTATTTAAATATTATATTTGGAATTTTTAATATATATTAATTAAAGTTATTAGCAACTTGCTAAAAAAAGTTATCAACATAAAAAAAATGTTATCAACGTAAAAAAAAAATATTATCAACGTTAAAAAAAAACCTGCTCTGCTCTCAGCCTGTAAAGAACATACAAGAATTAATTATCACCTTTACCACGAACACATCTTTAAAAAAAAAAACATATATATATATATATATATATATATATATATATATATATATATATATATATATATATATATATATATATATATATATATATATATATATATATATATATATATATATATATATATATATATATATATATATATATATATATATATATATATATATATATATATATATATATATATATATATATATATATATATATATATATATATATATATATATATATATATATATATATATATATATATATATATATATATATATATATATATATATATATATATAATATTTGAGGTGGACCGGATAGTAATTTTTTACTATCCGCGGATGCGGATGCGGTTGCGGATATTCAATTGCGGATATCCGCAGATGCGGATGAGGATGCGGATAGTTTAATTTTTTAAGAGTTTTTGCCATAGATTCTTGGAATTTTAAATATAATATCCAGAATCTATG
>SEYY01008286.1:0-11190 GCA_009176605.1 Armadillidium nasatum | reverse complement strand
ATATATTATCGCCTGTTATCGTTCAGCTCTACTCTCTATGCCTTATATCTAATACTTTTTCACAGTGCTGGAAGCATGTATTTGTTTAGCCGATCCCTACAAACGTTAGACGCTCTGACCCTTCCAATTGTCGACCTATATCTCTCACTTGTGTTCTGTCTAATATTTTTGAAACTCTCCTCAACTCTCATTTCCTGAATCATTTGGAGTCTCATTCTCTTCTCTCAGATCACCAGTAAGGCTTTCGACGCTCGAGGTCAACTGGTGACATTCTTTCTCATCTTACTGATCTATGGCCTTCTGCTGGGAGTACAGGGAGTTTTGTGTGGTGGCTCCTGACGTATCCAAGGCTTATGACCGGGTATGGCATGTGTCGCTGCTCTCGAAGCTCCCTTCCTTTGGGTTTCCTCCTTCTCTTTGCTTACTCTTGTCTAGTTTTCTCTCAGATCGTTCCATTTCGGCACTTGTAGATGGAGCGACCTCTTCCTCCTTTTCTGTCAACTGTGGTGTTTTGTTTTATCTCCAACCTTATTCTTACTTTTCATTAACGATCTTCTCAACTGCACTTCTAACTCTGTTCACTCTTATGCTGATGACTCAACTCTACATTCTTCTACTCATTTCAAATCTGCTCCCTCTTTTGCTTCTAGAGTTGCTTCTCGTCTTCAACTTTCCGATTCTATTCTTGCCGATCTGGATGGAATTTCCCGGTGGGGTCATAGCAACCTTGTGAAATTCAACTCTTTAAAAACTCAACTTCTTCACATCTCCCTCTCAAAAACACCTAAACTTTCCTATCCTCTTCGATGGCTCTCCCGTCTCACCTGTAAATAACATTAACATTCTTGGTCTAAACATAAACAACAAACTGTCTTGGAAACCACATATCACAATGGTTGCTAAAGCTGGCCTCTAAGAAGCTGGGAGTCTTGTTCAGGTTGCGAGAATTTTTTTCCTTCTCAGTAGTTACTCCAATTAAATAAGGGTCTTATTCGCTCTTGTATGGAATGCTGTACTCTTCTAGATAGGGCTGAGTCTAAAGCTAAAAGATTAAAAACTGTTCCCTACTTTCAAACTCTCTAGACTCTTTATCTCTGTGACGTGACGTTGGCTTACTATCTCTTTTCTATAGGTAATACAATGGCAGGTTCTCGAGGGAAGTGGCCTCTCGCATTCCTCCGCCATTGATTCGTCATCGTTGCACAAGTAGCTCCCTGCTTCTGTAGAACTCTCTACCATCATTTATTTTTCCTCCTGTATTTAATCTTCCTCTCTTCAAGGTCTCTGTGTGTGCTGTGCCCACCTGAGGGATGTTCGTTAGGTTCGAGTCTATGTATGTTTACTTCTTTTTATTAATTTTGTATATGCCCTCTCCTTGAAAAGGCTCGGCCAGTGATTGGTGGTAAACTTATATATATATATATCATAATATATATATATATATATATATATATATATATATATATATATATATATATATATATATATATATATATATATATATATATATATATATAATTATTTCATTTTAGATAAAGTGGAATAAAAATCCTTTTAAGGGACACTTTTATAAATGGAAAGAAATCTCTGAATTGGTTGTTTTGTCAATTCATTTCTGTTAAAAAATCCTTCCATGAAAAATCTGTTTTTCCACACAGCAATAATTTTTTATTTTGGAGAAGGGGGGGTGATGGGGGATGGTAGGTAGATGAGCTGATAAAAGAGGTGGGGAATCTTAGGTGGGGAGGGGGAAAGGGTATCATTTTTTTTTAAAACGGTTTTATTATCATAAGTCCAAAATATTTTACCGTTATTTTATGTCCTGAATCTTCTTGATCTTGAAAAGAAAAAGACCTTTCAAATGTTTTTAAAAGCTTTTCTGTTTATTTTTATCTTTATTTTCTTATTTTTGTATTTCTTTTATTTTTTAAATTTTTTTTTTTTTTTTTTTTTTTTTTTTTTTTTTTTTTTTTTTTTTTTTTTTTTTTTTTTTATTAATTATCTGTATATATATATATATATATATATATATATATATATATATATATATATATATATATATATATATATATATATATATATATATATATATATATATATATATTTTATTTCACCTCTGGTGGGTAAAGGCAAGAGCCTACTAAACTTTTCCCCAGAGTCAGAGAGAAAACGGAAACTGGTCAAGTTAAAGGCCGACCTATCCCGATATACTGCGTTTAGAGGTGTGCAAACTATAGAAAGTTGGAAAAAATGATAAAGGGAGTGTGTTCCAGACTTTACCAGTAGAATACATATAAGATTGATTGTAGCTGTTAAGTCTGGGGTCAGAGAGTTGGACAGAGAAATGATTACTCTGTTTAGAAAGACGTGTCGCACGAGTCCTTCTGTATGGAAAATGTTCAGAAGTTCAGAAGAGCTGTGTTCATCGTAATAGCGATAGGATAGAGAGAGTGACGAGGCAATTCAAATGGCCGAAAGAGACTGGATAGAATAAGTGACAGCAGGAGAATTGATAAAACCAAAAGCCCTAGACTCCACCTTTTCAAGGAGAGCATCATAAGTGGGACCACCCCAGATGTGTAAGACGTACTCAATACCAGGAAGAACAAAACCCCTATAAAGAGGAAGCAAATGGGTTTTCAGTGAAGAAATTCTGAATTCGCCTCAGAACACCTAACTTCTTAGAAGCTTGTTTAGAAAGAGAACCAATGTGATCTTTTCAAGAAAGATGACGAGAAAAAGAAACACCAAAAATATTAAGAACAGATGAAGGTTTGAGTTCTGTGTTTTCGAAGAAAATGTCATAGTTGTGAGAAAGGTTGTATCGAGTAGAGAGATTGAGGAACTGAGCTTTTGAGGCATTAAAAACGATCACGTTTTCTCTGGTCTAATTTGAAATACAAGAGAGATCAGTTTTCAGTTGCTCCAAGGCTATCCTCCTTAGTTTATTAATTTCTGTTGGGAGGGGAGTCTTTCAAATTGAAAGAAGTAATGAAGGATGGAGTCATTGCCATTAATAAAAAATAGAAAAAGAATTAGGTATAGGACAGTCCATGAGGAACATCACAATTAATAGATTTAAAAGATGAACTGCGGCTGTCTACAATAGCTGCAATTGAACGACCGGAAAGGAAATCAGAGAGAAAGGTAGATCCCAAAAGAGGGAAGTTTGGAAATCAAAGCTTTGTGCTAAACTCTATTGAAAGCTTCCGATTTGTGCAACACGGAAGCAAAATATTCACCACAATGACGAATTGCGGAGGACGAAGAGTCAGAGTGAAGGAAAAGAAGATCACCAGTAGTGCGTTTTCTACGAAAGTCATAATGACGATCAGATATAACATTAGATGAACTGAGATGTTTCCAAATTTTCCTGTTAAAGATAGATTCAAAAACTTTAGAAAGAACGGAGGTTAAACAAGTGTGACCGTAGTTGGAGGACTGAGAGTGGTTCCCCTTCTTCGGGACAGGTTGAATAAGCTCAAGTTTCTAGCGAGAATTGAAGGTTGAAGTAGAAAGACAAGGACGAAATAGTTTACCAAGACAGGGGGCATGTTCAGAAGCACAAGTTTTGAGAACTACAGAAGGGATAATATCAGGATTTAGTGTTAAGCTTAATGAGAGCAGAAATGACTTCTTTGAAAGAAATTACAATTTTAGGCATAAATGAGTTGGATGTTGAAGGAGTAGGAACCTCTCCGGAATCATCTAAGGTTGAAGTAGAGGCAAAAGTTTGAGCGAGAATTTTAGCTTTAGAAGAAGACAAAACTGCAATTGACCGTCAGAAGATAGTATAGGAGGAAAAGAGGGTAGAAGGAAACTTAGAGTGAACATTTTTTGCAAAATGTCAGAAAGAGCGTGAGGAAGAAGAACCAGATAGATTATTGCATTTACAACTGAGAAATGAATTTTTGGTGTTACGGAGAATAGATTTTGCACGATTCTGGAATGAATATGTGGAACTTGAATACGATGGCAGTCCCTGACGTCAGCATCCATGTGGCGGATCGCACGAGAGCAAGCAGAGTTAAGTCAAGGTTTGTTAGGTTTAGTAGAAGGGAAAGAATATGAAAAGTATGCCTCGATGCAAGAGAGAATCACTTCGATTATGCATTCGGCACTTTCCGAGGGACCCTAACCAAGAAAACAGTAATCATTCAATGGAAAGTTAGAAAAGTACAACCGCAAATCAGACCAGATAGTGGTAGCGAAATGCCAGAAACCTCTCCACGCCAAAGGCGGGGACCCTTCTTGCGGAATTGTGGAAGAGATAAAATAAGTTTTAGAGGTAAGAAGTGATAGAATGAACCCAGAGAAGGAAAGAGTTTAACAGTGTAAGGAGAAGTATCAGAAGTTAGGAAAATACCAAATATGATGGGTTCATCACCAATTAGGTCAGGGATATGGGTAGGGAGATGCACCAACTGCTCAAAGTTGTTCTGGATAGAAAAGTGGTAGGCGAGTTCACCAAATGGATCATTGGAACTAGATGAAAATCATTGGCGGTGCGGAACAAAATGAATTTCTCTTTAGAGTTGCAAGAAAGTTTAAGCCATAAAGTAGAGAATTCAGATTAGAGAAATGAGAACAGACTACATCGTTGCGCACATGTGCGCAACGTCCTCCTTTGGCTGAAAAATGAGGTAGAGACAGTAGGAGGGAAAAGAGTAGAGTTTTCTGTCAGAGCATTCAAACACTTTAGTTTTGGTTAAGAACAACAAATGAGGTTTAGAAAGAGAGGTGGTGTTCGCTAAAGTGAAAATTAGACAAGAGACCGCGAATGTTGCATAAATTAATGAAAAAAGAAGACAGTGCACCAGGGTAAGCCAGCCTTAAGGTTTTAGTGGCACCAATTACATCACCGGAAGTCACTATCTCCTAAGTGGCGAAGGGATAAGGGGCAGATGAGGGGCAATGTTTGGATGCCGCCTCTCCAAGCTTCTCCGAGGCAGCTTTTTGTTTCGCCATTTTGTTTTTATTTAAAGATAATGTACGAGTAAGCGCTTGTAAATTTCTTGGAATATGTGAAGGGAGTGAAAAGAGTGGGAGTAGTGGGAACATAGGCACCAGAAATATTCTAGCCCACCGTATTAAGCCCATTTCGGAGTACTTTCATTTATTAGGACGGCTCTACGTTCTCTCTCTCTCTCTCTCTCTCTCTCTCTCTCTCTCTCTCTCTCTCTCTCTCTCTCTCTCTCTCTCTCTCTCTCTCTCTCTCTCTCTCTCTCTCTCTCTCTCTCTCTCTCTCTCTCTCTCTCTCTCTCTCTCTCTCTCTCTCTCTCTCTCTCTCTCTCTCTCTCTCTCTCTCTATATATATATATATATATATATATATATATATATATATATATATATATATATATATATATATATTATATATATATATATATATATATATATATATATATATATATATATTCACAGAACGCCTTTTCAAGGAGAGGCACACACAAAATGAAGAAAACTCACTCAAACATAGACCTAACGCACATCCCTCAGGTTGACACAGAGGGAAGCCTTAAAGAGTGCAAGATTAAATACAGGAGGAAATATAGATGATGGTAGAGAGTTCCATAGAGGAGAGGTGACTGGAAAGAAGTAGGTACCACAACGGGCTAGCCTTGGGTTTCCTACATTCACACAACATTCGTGCGAAAGCAGGGCACCCCTTGTGCAACGAGGACGACGCAATTCCCTCGAGCACTTGCCATTGTAGTACCTATAGAAAAGAGATAGTGCGCCAAAGTCACGTCGCAGAGATAGGGGGCCAAGAGAGTTTGAAAGTAGGGGACAGTTTATTAATATTATAGCTTTAGCTTTTTTTGTGAAAGCAAGCTTAGTCCGTCGAAGAACATCCCTGCAACGATTCCGAGCTGAATGAAAATTAGCAAGAGTAAAGGAGAAAGAGAGGTTTTTCATTCACGGTAAGCATTGTCTCTCTCCCGAAGGACAAGAGAACAATTGTCATCGAACCATGGATTTTGAGGAGAAAAAGATTTAGTTGAAGATGAAGTTAATTTGCCAATCCCATCAAGGATTACTACCACTACCTTTTCAGCAGAGACAGAAGCGTCTACCGAGATAAAGCAAGATTTAATCCAATGATCGTTAGCTAAAAGCGACGCAATGCCCCCAATTCGCCCGATTAAAGTGCCAGAAAGTACGTTAGGGGCATGGTGGAGTTGTTTGAGAGAAAGTATTATAAATAAGAGCTATAAGATTATGGTCAGTAGTAAGGGGGCGCTTTCGGCAGATGCCAGATTTAGCTACTTTTCGAAAAATCTGGCAACCTGTCCCTAATGGTCTTTTCTGCATTTGCCCGCAATCCTGCATTCTCAGGGACCTTCCTAACATTTTCTTTGTCGGTTCACGGACCCCCGGACCCCCAGATTCGAGCCAATTCCATCCGGACTAAACAGCAAAGAAAATAGTCAGGAAAGAGAGTGAGGTGAACGCATCGATTTTGCAAACTCAGGCAACTTCCTGATACCCTATTTGGGGGGTTCACGGGGGCCCCGCGGGGGCCCCTTCCCCAGACTTGAGGGCAATTTCAATGGGGTTAACCCCCCAAAATGGTGTCAGGAAAGAGCGTGAGGTCAATTTGAGCTGAGTGATTTGCATTGCAAATCAAAATCCCGTTTTGTCTTAGGTTGCCAGATTTTTCGAAAAGTAGCTAAATCTGGCATCTACCGAAAGCGCCCCCTTACTATGGTCAGAGTTACCAATAGGAAGGAAAATAGTGCATTACTAACTAGAAGGAGTAGTAGTGAAGCATAAATCAAGTGTGTGTTCAAGAACCTCTTAGAGCAATCGGGAATGTGTGTGAGTTCCCTAATCAACTGCTCCTGATCGTTGAGAATGCTGAATGATTTGGCCTCCCTCCCACCTGTATCAGGGAGAAGAAACCCAACCATTCAGTGTGGTGTACGTTGAAATCCCCTAAATAGAGGACGTCAGTATTTGGATGAGAAGAAGTGACCGTCTCGTGAGAAGTTGTAAGATATTTGGAAAAACTGGAAAATCTGTTCTGAAGTAGGAAGACATATTTTTAGCCATAAAACATCGAAATTATTACATTAGAATATATATATATATATATATATATATATATATATATATATATATATATATATATATATATATATATATATATATATATATATATATATTATTTCACCTCTACTATAGAATAGTAGGCCAGAGGCCTACTAATGTTCCACCAGAGTTAGGGGGATAGTCGGGAACATGGTCAAATTAAAAGCCGACGTGACCTGATACACGGCTTTTGAAGGTGCCTAAGTCATAGGAAGTTGGAAAAATAGATGAAGGAAGTGTATTCCAGACTTTACCAGTAGAGTACATGTAAGATTGAGCATAGCGGTTCAGTCTGGGGTCAGAGAGTTGGAAAGAGAAAGTATGAGACTGTGTAGAAAGACGAGTCGCACGAACAATTCTCAGTGGATGAGGTATGCGACGAGAAAGTTCAGAAGAGCAGTGTCCATTGTAATAGCGATAGTATTGAGAGAGTGACGCAACATTTCGACGGGCAGAAAGAGATTGGAGAGAATTAGTGAGAGCAGGAGGGTTGATACGGTGAAATGCTTTAGACTCCACCTTTTCCAGGAGAGCTGAATGAGTGGAACCACCCCAGATGTGCGAAGCATACTCCATACAGGGGCGAACAGCACCCCTATACAGAGCAAGCAACTGGGGTGGTGTGAAGAAATACTGAAGGCGCCTCAGAACACCCAACCTCTTAGAAGCTTGTTTAGAAAGAGGGGTAATGTGATCTTTCCAAGAAAGATCACGAGAAAAAGAGGCACCAAGAATATTAAGAACTGATGAAAGCTTGAGTTGTGTGTTTTCGAAGAAGATATCATAGTTGTGTGTTATATATATATATATATATATGTATATATATATATATATATATATATATATATATATATATATATATATATATATATATATATATATATATATATATATATATATATATATATATATATATATATATATATATATATATATATATATATATATATATATATATATATATATATATATATATATATATATATATATATATATATAGAGAGAGAGAGAGAGAGAGAGAGAGAGAGAGAGAGAGAAATCTGCTCTGAATATTTCAAAAATCATCACAAAATCCATTATTTAATTTACTGTAATGTACTTGATAAATGAAATAAATAAATGATTGAATATCCTTCTTGGGAATTCGTCTTAATTAATTGCGATGTAATAATTAAAAGATTATTTCAAGTACTCCAAAGTTTCCTCATAAATTTAGAAAATCAATCATAACTTTGCGATGAGAAATTATTGCAAATTAATAGCAATTAAAAAAAGTTTTAATATTTAAAGTTTCTTTTGATTCTCAGGTACTTCTAACGTATATATATATATACTATATATATATATATATATTATATATATATATATATATATATATATATATATATATATATATATATATATATATATATATATATATATATATATTATATATATATATATATATATATATATATATATATATATATATATATATATATATATATATATATATATATATATATATATATATATATTATATATATATATATATATATATATATATATATATATATATATATATATATATATATATATATAGTGGCGGACCTTGAAATTATACTTGAATAGCCCACAACACACACACACACTATATATATATATATATATAATATATATATATATATATATATATATATATATATATATATATATATATATATATATATATATATATATATATATATATATATATATATATATATATATATATATATATATAATTAGGGATGGAGCGATACCAAAATTTTTACCGATACCGATACCTAAAAATTACCAGATACCAATACCGATACCGGTATCGGTATCGGAAAATATGCCGATACTACTACTACCGATACCGATACTTTACTCTTATCCAAAAATTTTACCGATACCGATACTGAAAAGGATACCGATACGCCGATACCGATACCGATACCGGTATCGGAAAATATGCCGATACTTGCCGATACCGATACTTCACTAAATCCCTATATATATATATATATATATATATATATATATATATATATATATATATATATATATATATATATATATATATATATATATATATATATATATATATATATATATATATATATATAACTTTAATAATAAGCTAAATACTAAGCACTGCCAACAATAAAGTTTGTGTCATGGTTTTTGTAAACCAATTCAAAGTGAAAGATCGCAAAACAATTTTGACTTTGCATTGAATTTCAAACTTCTCATAATTGGCCCAAAAAATTTTAAAAAATTAATCTGATGTTTCTTTGATAAATTTTTAAATCAATTTTTTTAAAAAATTAAATCCACACTTGCCTCTATTATATATTATTTCAGTTATTTTAATTATATAAAGATAAACAGAGCTCATTTAAGAATTATTTATAATAATTTATTACATCACAATCCAGAACATGACACACTGTCAGACGTACGTGAACTTGTCTATATATAAATATATAATATTATATATATTAATATATATATATATATATATATATATATTATATATAATATATTATATATATAATAATATATATATATAGATAGTGAGAGAGAGAGAGAGAGAGAGAGAGAGAGAGATAGAGAAAACTGTATTACCAGTTTCAGTTAGTTCGTATGTACATATTCCAGGGTAAGACGTCTGTCCTTAACTTACGTGAAAATTGAAACGTCTGTTACGTCGATTCCATGGAATTTTACTTATAAGTGGAGGGTAGGAAGAAAATCATTTAATTATTATGATTGATATTATTATTTCAGTTATTTTCCTTTAAATTTTTGATGTAATTCAGTTTCTTTTTGAACATTTAGATAAAATGGTAATAATTAAGTATACTTTGACATTTAATTTTTTATTTTAATTTAAAATTTATTACATAAATGAAAAAAAAAAATATAAAATATATATATATATATATATTATATAAAATATATATATATAAATATATATATATAATATATATAATATATAATATATATATATATATATATATATATATATAATTATATAATATATATTATATATTATATATAATATCCTGAATACGCTTTTCCACGAATTCGGCTAATTCTGTTAACGCAATTGGTAGAGATCTGTAGATCATTATATGAATCCCTAAAAGTTATGATTAAAAATATGAATTAGTAACTGTGAGAATGAAAGACAGGTGAATTGGATACAATTTAAGAGTAAATCAATTTTATTCTCAGTTCGAGGAAGCTCTGTTATATAAGTGTTGTCGTAAGTCGTATTAATTTGGTTTGGTTTAATTTATCTTTTTGAAGTTTTTTATATATATATATATATTTTTATATATATTAATTATATATATTATATATAATATAAATATATATATTAATATATATATATATTATTATATATTATATATATTATATATATTTTTTTTTTTTTTTTTTTTTTTTTAAAGGTTAAGAAATGAGAATCTAAGAACTGTTACATATACCCACTTAATTTCGTGAAATTTTTATAACTCATTTTATAATACCAGACTCTTTGTTTTTTGTTTTTTTAATTTATTTATTTATTGATCTAGAAAGACTAAGTAGCTTTATGTACGCCTTTGCCAAAGAATTCTAGATTTCAAGCCTCACACGCATAATTTGAATTCTCAAGAGGACTGAAAACGTTTCTATCTCCACATCTCCACAGATTGGTCTGAAGAATATACGAGTCAAATCGAAAGATTTCAACACTGAAAATGTTGTTCTAATGTGAAGTAAAAAATCCTTGTTTCTCAGTTAGGCATTTTGTTCATTTAATTGACGACAATTTAAAATATTTTGTAGCATTCAAATAAAAATGACATTTTTTGATGTTAAAAAAAAAAAAAAAAAAAAAAAAAAAAAAAAAAAAAAAAAAAAAAAAAAAAAAAAAAACTTTTACCTTTTTAGTTCAAGGTTTGTAAAGTTAAATAATATGTATACATAATTATTATAGAATGTTTAATAAGTGTAAATTTTTACTGAAACATTATAAATTACTTAATCATATTACAGATCACCAACTTTAAATTCTCTCTCTCTCTCTCTCTCTCTCTCTCT